>JAJOOO010000895.1:0-43424 GCA_029582685.1 Solanum piurae
CTTTCCTGCAAAACATGATAAAACACATAAAAACCAATATAAAATGGCTCTAGACACACACAACTTGTAAGTGAAATGTATTAGAAATACCGTAAACTCACGGTATATCAATGTTATATGGCCAAATGGTACATAGAAACCAACAATCATCTACTACAATTGTGATGCACATTGTCAATCGAAGAAAAATGTACATTGTCAACTGATTCTAACAGTAATAGTATTAGTGATGCTGCACCACCATCACCGATGAAACACCAGCATTTGTGTCACATTAATTGAAAATCATATAAACTTTGTGATGTTGGTGTTATAATTTGCAAAATGTTTGAACTTGAGAGTACTTTAGAATTGTCCATCGAGATGTTTTTGTGGTCATGTGTAAGTCCCTAGCTAGTTTGTAAATCTTTTAGGATTGAAAATTCTATTTTGTAATAGGTTTGATGGGATCCGATGGACATGTATTTTTTCCTATATCTCTAGGCTAATTGATGACTATTTTTGTAACAAAAAAGTGTTGCTAATGGGTTTAAACAAAAAAGTTCAAGGAATTAGAGTCTGAAGCCATTAATATGTTAAATAATACATCCAGTGAACAAACTCACAAAGTGTCAAATAATAGATTATACCAAAAGAAGTTATAAAAAAAAACTACCAAAAGTTTCCAATATCATACATCATTGATTCATCAGATCCTGCAAGGGAGTTTTTTAAGAGGACAACAACAACAACTACGCCACAATCTCAAATTAATTGGGGTTGGCCATATAAATCCTTTATAATCAGTTCCACTTTATTAGAACATGTTTTATTCAAATATTGGGATGTACAACCATCATTCATGTCTTTGTTCTAAGGGACCTCTTTCCAAATGACATTGCAATACTCAAAAGGAAGCCTAAAACACATCGATGATGGTACCATAATAGATGAGCTGGCGGCATAAATATTAATCAATTCCTTAAGTCTGATGATTCTGCTGAAGCCAAAGACATTGAAGTAGCTCTCTTTGGAAACCTAGAGTTAATAAGCATCTCTGGTCCAAAAGAAGTTATTTAAGATTGACTTGTTCTGTTGAATTATCCTATATTAAAATAGCTTGCATCGCTTGTAAAGCCTTAAGATTTTAATCAATGAGGAATACCAAAAGTTTGTTGATTGTGTGAACATGATATAAGAGAAGGCACATGAAAGATCTTCTAAAAAGAAGGATGCAAAGGGAGGACGAGTGTTGTTCCAAGTTTGAAAGTTTTCCTTTTTGTATAAAATGTTTGAGATGAGTATCTATAAAAAAAAAAAAGGGTCCTTAATATATTTTTTCACCTCGGAGGATTATGTCTTTCTTATGGTTTGCAGTCTTTTTGTTGTGTTTTATACAGAAAGGCTGAGACTTTTAAGCATTCACCTAGGATAATTAAGTATCTAAGTATTCAAATTAGGGAATCAGATTATCTAACATACTTAACAGAATACAATGTATGGAATCAAGCCTTCAAAATTATTGGAAGAGAAAGTTTTGTAGTTAAGTTTGTCAGCATTCTGATAGTTGAGGGAATATTACCAATAAAGTTATTACCTGAAAGTGTCAACTTTATGATTGCAGTGAGGTTGCCTATGGATTCTGCAATCGAGCCTTGAAAATTGTTGGAATGGAAGAGAGGTCTAAATGAATGAGTTTGTTTAATTTTGGGATAGTTGACGGAACATTACTAGTGAAGTTGTTACCTGAAAGTGTCACCTCTCTGATTGCAATGAGGTTGCCAATGGATTCTAGAATCGAGACGGATAAAATGCTTTAAAGAGAGTTTTAAATACCTAAGAGAATGGAGGTTGTCAATTGAAACATGTAACTTCCCAAAAATACTAGTGAGAAAAAGTCCAACTCTAAAATGCTTTTACTGAAATGCCAATTGAAATTAGACCAAGTTCCTGGTAATAAAGAATTCTCTCCCAAACAATACACTTGCTAGTTTGGTAGATAAAAAAATCTAAAACTCACTTATGTTCTCAAACATGTTGGTGCCTCGAAGACTTAAGTATTTAAGGGAAGAAGAAAAATTCTTTGGTAACTCACATTGTGTGTTCACGAAGTCAAACAACAGAACTCTAACTATATAGCTAGTTAGCTCCAACAAAATTTATGTAATCTATAACAACAGTAGGCCTTAAAGAATAGAAATCCAATCAAAAGCAAAAGAGGGCTATTGAGCCAGACTTAGAGAGCCAATGAAACCTACAAAAGAACCTACATCAATTTTAGGAGCATAAAATAGGAGTTGAAATCTTATAATAACATCTTCTATTCCTTTCTATCCAAATACACTAATAAAAAATACTGCTAGAGATCATATTTTTCAGATGCTCTTGATGGCTGTGCTGATTTTCAAGAATTCCAGCTTTCAACTGCTTCATTTGGTAGTTCACTACACTATGTAAAGAGATAATCAAAGCTAAGCATGGTGAGCTTAGTCACTGGTGTACACAAATTTCAGTAGAAAACATCACTAGACTGAATGCTATTCTGGGAAAAATATGGTTCATTTAGACGCAACAAGAAACATTAGAGATATTATGTTATCATAAGAATCATATGCACCTATGTATTCATAATTATAAGATTCTTATGCAGATAGAAGAATTAATATCCATTTGGTTTTTTATGAAGTAAGATTTTGTGTTTCCAACTATTATATTAGAGGGAAGTCTGATATTTGAAGGCGAGTCAAGGTTGCAATCAAATAGGGGAGTGGGCCAGTGAAATTGTTAGTCTGGAAATCTAAAATAGATAGCTCTAAAAAGTTGGGAAAGATATCGGGAATTGAGCCTCAAATTTTATTGGAAGAGAGAGTTATGTATCTCAGTTTGTTCAGCATTCTAATAGTTGAGGAAATATTACCAGTGAAGTGTTACCTTAAAGTGTTAACTTTGTTATTGTAGTGAGGTTGCCTATGAATTCTGAAATCGACCCTTAAAAATGGTTGGAAGCATGATCTAAACGAACGAGTTTGTTGAATTTTTAGATAGTTGATGGAACATTACCAGTGAAGTTGTTACCTAGAAGTGTCAACTCTTTGATTGCACTAAGGTTTCCAATAATTCTGGAATCGAGATGGATAAATGGTTTAAAGAGAGACCTAAATACATAAGAGAATGGAGGTTGCCAATTGAATTAGGCTAAGTTCCTGTTAATAAAGGATTCTTTCCCAATTTCAGCACTTGTAAGTTTGGTAGATAAAAAATCTAAGACTCATTTATGTTCTCAAACATGCTGGTGCCTCGAAAACTTACGTACATAAGGAAAGAAGAAAAATTCTTAGGTAACTCAAATGGTGTGTTCATGAAGTCAAACAACAGAATGTCTAAGTATATAGTTAGCTCTAACAAAAGATATGTTAGCTCCAGTAAATGGAGCTAATCAAAAGCAAAAGAGGGATATTGAACTAGACTCAAAGAGCTAATGAAATCTACAAAAGAACCTACATAATTTACAGGAGCATAATTAGTTCGACTAAAAAGCAGTAACAAACATCTACCCTTGAGAACTAAGATAGGAGTTGAAATCTTGTCATAACATCTTCTTTAGGTAAACGCTCTATAGCTGGACATCTCTTCATGAAACTTGCCACACTCAAGACAACCTTAAGAAAAGAAATTTTCATATTGCCAATAGATGTTGCATGTGCCAACAAAACCTTGAGTCCAACAACAATCTATTTTACATTGTACCGTTGTTGTTGACTTGTGGAGTATGTTTCTGTCAATCAACAATCATTATATTCATTTGTCTGATCATATTAGGAGGTGAGTCCTCAATGTAATAAGCCAAGTGAGGTGGAAGAAAAGTTATTTTAGAAGCACTGCCTATTCATTCTAAAGCTTGATAGGATGAAAATGGTTGAGAAAGAGTGACTAAGGCAGACTCTAATCATCTGATGAAGTTCCCTATTATGTAAAACACGTAAAACATGTAGAACTTTTTATTTATAAGCAACCTAAATCTCTTTCATATGCACAAGTCACTGGCTTAACAAAATTTCAAAGTAATGGACATCTCGGGCCAATTATGAATTGAAGGTACCATACAACTTGAAACCACCAAGCTCATATATCATTTAGAAGCAATTAACTCAACATGGAAATCTTAGAACCACACTTAAATTCACCAACTTCACCCACCTGATATACTCGAACAAACTCAACTAAAAAAATTCATATTCTTTGCATATACACATATCAAAACATTTAGTATGGTTATATGATGCTAGAATTGTAAGCTTACGGGCACATATCATAGGTTTAAACAACTAAAAATAAATGCAGAACATGCAATTTCATACACCAAGTAAAATAAATCAACAGAATAAAGAAACAAAAATATCGGCCTGCCTGTAGCCTCTGCCCTAGGTCTGCCCGTAGAAAATCGCATTTATACTAGCCATACTAGGAGCCTCTGCCCTCAGACTTTCTGTAGAAGCATAGACTGGAACATGTCTAATTTCGAACAGAATATTTGCACTACTACCCGTAATACCCGGGGAACCACCTCTAACCAGAAGTGCCACAAATCCATGAGGTTGTCCTAACTAAGATGATTGTGCAACCGTCCCACGTCACGGACACTCTGTATACCAATGTCCAATCTCCCCACGATCAAGGCAACTCACTCAGGATAAAGTCTGGGGTGAAGGATGCCACGAGTTGTCCTGGCTACTTCTGTCAAATTTGATATCACCTCTAACACTCTGGGGACCACCCCTAGGTAATTGTACCGGGGCCCTAGGGACCTGAAAATGTTGAGCATGTCGCATGCAATATGTAAAGGCAGGGACACCCCAAGAAAAATGTCCCAACTCACCACATGAATAACACTTCCTACCAAAAGTGACTTGATGAGGTGGCCCGCCTAAAATAAAGTGAACCCAGAACTTGAATGCTCAGAATACAAATCCTAATAAGTTTGTCCTGAACTCTGTCCACCGTAGGTACCATAACCTGACACAAAACCACCTGGAACCTGAGGTGCCATGGGTTCGATAGGTCAAGAGTTAGGATGACCCTCAGACGATACCTACCTCAAGGTAAAATGCTATCACCACTGTACTAACGGTGGGGCCTCTTACCGCTACCTTTGTAAATCTCAATACACGCATGATCCACGACCATCGCATGACTAACTATCAGGGGAAAAGTATATCCAACTGGTATCCAATGCTCTGATGCTATAAAGAGTGGCAAAGTCAATCCTCTAATAAATCACTGAGTCATGTCTCACTCTATAGAAAATAATGTGGAAGTATGTTCGGACCACTTGAGAAACTCAATCATGTACTCAAAAACTACCGATGAACCCAACTGAAACCTAATAACCCAACACTAGTATGTGAATCACTAGTTGTACCAAGAACCACACTAGTCCGTGGAGTATTCTCGAAGAGACTCAAAACTCCCAACACTAAATATTGAGGAGCCGAGGTGGCCACTAAGTATGTAGGAACCTGGCCTCCCCCCAAATCCTCTAGTTGTCGCTGAACATCCCCGATGTCCTGACCAGGCATCGAAGTCCTAGTGATACGAGTTGATGTCCCATCTGCGTCTATCGAACACTTCGTGCTATCCATCTATGAAAGAGTGATTTCAAGAAAGTATTTAAAGAATGATCGAATCAATTACACGCGATAAGGAATAAAAAATGGGATTTCCTTATAACGCCATATAGCCTCTCGAAGATAGGGTACATATGTCTCCACACCAATCCACAAAACTCTACTAGATACTTACCCTCATACCAACGATAACGACGTGCCTAGAGCTCTGATACCAATCTGTCAAGACCCAAAATCTTAGGTTATGATGGAATCTACTACGTCTCACCAGTAGGTAAGCCGAATTCATAGCCTAGAACTAGAAGAAATGGGCTATTGCACAGAAAAAAAGAATTCAAAATAACAACAAAAATGATAAAAAGAAAATTAAAGGAAACAAAGAATCAAATCAATATAGATAATAAACCCCAAAGACCTGGTATCAGTCGGTATTTGAGAAACTAATAATAATAATATTATATAAAAGTTTCTCTGGAAAAAAAATAAAGACTAGTTCTAGCCAAACGGAGGGAGATAGGCAACTCTAAACGTCAAGAGTTCACCCAGTCCCCGAATCCCAAGAGCTACTTTGCACGAGACCCAAATTAGTGGTGAGAACTTGTAGTATGATCTGAAGGGTGCATATGTATAGTATGAGTATCAACAAGTGGCACCAAGTAGACATAGGCCGACTGAGCTCCAAAGAAAAAGCAAGCATAAACAACATGTAAGAAAGGAGCATGTATCACAAGTAATTAAAGCAATAATCGGGAACTCGTAATAGGAAACAAATTGATACAAGGAAAAGAGGGGTAAATGAAACAAAGGGATGTACTCGGATGCACTAGGCCAAAAACCTATTTACAACCAAACTCAACTAAGGATGGCAACAAGTTGAAGGAATACTAATTAGATTAACCACAAATATCACATAAAAGCCAAGAAGGCCGTTCTAAACCAAACCCTACATAAAGAATGTCAATTAGAAGAGAACAAAGGTAATATCTACCATCAAATAAGGGACCACCCTTTATACTACCTCTAGTACACAATCAATCGAACAATAACCTTACCGAGCCCCTATATAACAGAAGGTACACAACAACAAACTAAACCCGTACGCCCAACCATAAGATCAACATGTACAAATAACAAACAATTATTGTGGTGGTAGGCAATGCATATTAATGCGAGTTATGCAATAAAATTAGTAGTAACATTAGTGCCAAGGTATGTACACCTACCTCCTGCCCCTGACAACCAGGTAGGACCCACGTGCCTCATTGTTCAATGGATCACACATCTATATATACTTGCATGGTCCTAATCCAGGTCTTACATAATCGATCTGGTTGGATCTGCTCTGTCATGGTGGCCACAGATAAAATAGAACCAAAAGTATAGAAAGGGTTGGTGACTCTCCGATCCGTCAAGTAAAAAGTTAGTGTATCCTCAATGCCTATTTATTTCAAAGTCCACTTATAAAGTAGTAAATCTAGTACGACTCCAATAGAAAGATCAGTTAAAAGTAATTCGGGAAAAAACCCTACTTTTCAAAGAAGATGCTGAGAACCAATGATGCACCAAGGTCATACTATAAATCATGTGAGAATGAGAAACCAATGCAATGCATGCCATCACCAGCATCCAAACAATACCATCCAAATTACAAATCACAAAAGCCATAAGACCACAATACCTCACACCTAAAATATAAAAACTAACCTAGAATCTAGTTGATCCTTAATCAAGGCCTCGGGCCCAAAATAATCCAACTAACTCAACAACAATAACATAAGAAAAAACATCCCTATTGTAACACCTCAAAAATCAGAACAAAAATTGAAAAGAGAGAAGGGAAAACAACGGTTGGGGTCCACAGCCGTTAAGAGGACCGCGACCCGTCACCTTGCTCGTGGTTGTGCTCCCAATAAAAGGTGAAAGACCCGGACCACTAAACGGTCAGTGGGGCTCCACATGGGTTGTGAAGTGGTCCGTGAGGGGGACACAAAACCACCATTGCTACTATGAAGAACCACAGACCACTTGACGGACCGTGTTTCTCTAAATAGCCCGTAAAGCCTATTTTGAAGTCACTTCATCAGCTTTTAAGTGAGGTTTTAGCCCCAAAGTCTCTAGTTAAGCACCATGGACGTCTAAATGGTCCGTGAAGCTCAACACGGACCATGAAGTCATCCATGAAGGGTACTTGTCAAACTTAGAGTTTAGGGTCAACTTTGAACAACCATATCTTTCAGCACAAAATGAAGTAGATGGTCCATGCCCTATCAAACTAAAAATCTTTGAGTCCTCTTTCAAATGCCACTAAGTTTGCCTAATTCCAAGCTCAAAGCAAAATTGTATGCCCATTTGAGTGAAGTCCTATTGGGCAGGGCATTTTCATGAGCTGCTAGATGGGCTTTGATCAGCATGACGGCCCGTGAAACCTGTCTTAAAGTCACTTCGATAACATTTAAGTCAGGGTCGCATTTGGTCATTTCTCTTATGCGTTGGGGACTTAAACTACGTCGTTTGATGCCTAAACTACATCATTTTTCTCGCTCTAAGCCTAATAATCTAGTCAGACAATACCCAGAACCCTCATTCTCCAACAACTCACCCAACTTAGAGAGAAAAGAAGATGAAAAGTCGATCGCTTCTCCCAAGAACAATCAGAAGTGTTCTTCAAAGTTCAACCCCAAAATCCAAAGGATTTCTCCGTAGATTTCGTCACCAGGTATTTGGGATTTCACTAGTGGGTTCATTTCACCCATTAGGTCCCTAAAATTTAGTTAGCTCCTCAATTTCTCGTAAACTGTTTATACCTAGGGTTTCTAAATTTGAAGATGTATTGTGATTTTAGCTATTATAGTTTCCATGATCTAAATAACATAATTCTTGATGATTTAGTGTAATTTGCATGTATAAAATTCAGAACCCTAGCTTGTATCAACTATCAACTCATGAATTATACTTCCTACGCAGATAAGTAAGAAAAATCATGCTTTAGAAATTGAATGCCATAACTTTCAGTATATTTATATGCATTCCCAAATAGCATTTCAACATGATCACGCCACAATCATCCCTCTATACCCCTGGCAAGGTATATTGGGTCCTCTCGATAGGGCGTATACATCAGACTCTATGTTTAGCTCACATGGTTTATGTCCATTAATAGTAGCTCCCACAGTCAGACTCGTATTGTATTGACCAGCTTTTTCAGCATTTACTTCAGTATATAGTTCAGCATGTTATTCATGATTAGTAGTTGTTCATTGCATCCAGTTAAGTTTTCAGTTATATTTCATTACATATCTATATCCTTGTTTAGGTTATATCATTGCTCACTGATTTATTGTTCAGCTTATATACTTTGTTCAGCTTAGCACATCTATATCATGTATGCTTAGTACATTCCAAGTACTGATGCATACTTTGAACTACATCGTTTTATGATGTAGGTTCAGGCCTTCAACATCTACATCACGCTCAGTTCGACTCTCGGTCCTAATTCAATAGTTTCAGTGGTGAGTCCTCATACTTTGAGGACAATAGAGATGCTTTATTTTTTAGTCTTTACTTTCAGTTTTTAGTCTTGTTAGAGTTAGCTAGGGGCATGTCCCAGCAACTCAACTCAGTTAGAGGCTTTTCAAACAAAGTAGTAGATTCAACTCGAGTTGTTAACTGGTTGTGTCATTCATCACTAAACTCTTGTTATTTATATTTACTTTTAGACCAGTTGGGCTTGTTCCCTCTTCAGATATAAATTGATTTAGCTTCCACATAGTACATTTTTTACTTAGTTATATTTTCAGCATGCTTGATATTTGCCAGACTTAGGGTTAGCTTAAAGTCACTTGTGATCCTAGGTCCCGTGTTACGTTTAGGGGGTAACCTCGGGGTTGAACAAACTTGGTATCAGAGCATCAGGTTCAGGAGTCCCAGGGTGTTTGAAAGATACACTAAGTAGAGTCTATTTCATGGGTGTGAAGTGTGCCACAACTATGAGAAAGAGGCTACAAAGTGTTCTAAGAAAAACTTCACTTCTTTTTCCATTCTTGTCGTTCGTTAGGTGTGATACTACTTCTCCCTTCTAATCCATCGTTATACATTTTAGATCATGCCTCCTCGTAGAGCTAACACACGGAATGCTAATGCCCGTAATTATAACGTAGTTCCTCCAATCCCTAACCATGAGGTTACAAATGTAGAGTTTTGCGATGCGATCCATATTTTAGCTCAAACTGTAACTAATCAGAATAATCAGCAGGCCCCAGTTCCTTCAAACCCCACTGGTGGATCAACTATATCTAGGGTTCGAGACTTTGTTCGTATAAATCTGTTGAAATTTCTAGGGTCGAAGGTTGGTGAGGACCCACAAAACTTTATCAATGAGGTTTAGAATATTCTTGGAGTAATGCAAGTGACTGGTACTGAGAGTGTTGAACTAGCATCCTATCAACTCAAGGATGTGGCTCATACCTAGTTCATGCAGTGGAAGGAAAATAGGGGTGAAAATGCAGCTCATGTGGCATGGACTGTTTTATTAGAGCTTTTCTGGACAGGTTGTTCCCGAGAGATTTAAGGAAGGCTAAGGCCCAGGAGTTTATGAACTTGAAGCAGGGTTCAATGCCAGTCCAATAATACAGGCTAAAGTTCACTTAAATCTTTAGGTATGCTCCACGTATGGTTGCTGATACAAGGGACCAAATGAGTAAGTTCTTGTTTGGAGTATCCAATCTGGTAAAGACCCAGTGCAGGATTGCTATGTTGTTAGGGGATATGGATATCTCCACACTCATGACTCATGTTCAGTAGGTTGAGGGAGATAAGCTTAGGGAAATGGCTAAGGAAAACAAGAAGGCTAGAATAGGGAATTATGAATACTCTTAGCAGAGGTCGGGTGGTTGGAAATCGCTCACAATTACAACAGAGGTCTACAACCCTAGCTCCTTCATTAGTTAGTGCTCCACCTCCGAGGTTTCGACTATATCAGAAGGAACGACATCATGCTCTAAGTCTCAGGGGAGTGTTTCAGGTAATCGTACTTTTCCAACTTGCTCTAAGTGTTGTAAGAACCATCTGGGTGAGTGTCTGGCTAGCAGAGAAGGATGTTTTGGGTGTAGCCAGTCTGGTCATAGGTTGAAATATTTCCCCTCTGCTAGGCAAGGACAAAGAAGTAACAAGATTCAATCTATAACTTTAGCAGCGCCAGCAAGTCACCCCACTCTGCAGGGTGCCTCATCTGGTACAGGTGGCGATCAACACCAGAACAGGTTGTATGCTCTTCAGACTCGCCAAGACCAGGATGATTATCCTGATGTGGTCACTGGTACATTACAAGTCTTCCATTTAGATGTTTATGCATTATAAGATCCAAGGGCTACACTGTCTTTTGTGACTCCCTAACAGTAAACTTCAGTGTCAATCCAGAAAATCTTTGAGAACCCATCTCAGTCTCTACTATAGTTGGTGACCCAGTTATAGCTAGATGGGTATACAGAAATTGCCCTGTCACAATTTCTCAGAAAGTCACCTTAGGAGACCTTGTAGACTTAAAAATGGTTGATTTTGATATCATTCTATGCATGAATTAGTTACATTCCCTTTATGCCTCAGTCAATTATAGATGTCACTCCCCAAACTCGAGGGGCGCAACTGGCTCCTATTGCCAAAACTCATGCTTGAGCCGACCCTGCTGAACCATTTGATACTAGCGCATGGCAGCCACACGCAATCAAGAAAACAAACAAGTATATCTCGGCTTAAAACTAAGCCCTCGGCCAGCAAGGCCCCTGTCAACTGATCTATAAAAGAAATAGCTACTCCCAGGAGATCATATAAATAAATAGCCAACTAGCACATAAGTCCTTATTGGGCCGTCGAGGCCACCATGATATCTATACAAAAACTAAAATCAGGTATATATCAATACAATACATCAAACAACTCACAAGCTTCAACAAACTAACAACATAGGCCAGTATGGCCATAACATAGCTATACACCTCACACACTAGTCTGCAAGCCTCTAAGAGTAGTAAAGATTAGCAGGAGAGGGCCTCAGCCTACCCATAAAGATATATACAACAAAATGTAACAAACCTCCCAACTCTGGTAGCTCCGGAGGAAAGGGGCTAGCCAACCGAATAGAAGTCAATCATGCTGCTGAGGAGGTCTACTCGGTCGTCTGTCAGGACCTGCATGCATGAATGCAGCGCCCCCAAGGCAATGGGGCGTCAGTACAAAATAATGTACAGAGTATGAAAGGCAATAGACTATGAGGAGGTATCCTGATATACTGGAATAATCTGATAAATGAATCAAGGATAAGATAAGTATACTGACCTGCCCCTAAATCTAAACTTATCAAAAATAATAAAACAACAATCTAACCAATCCCTCATAAGCTCGGCAGGTACAAACAGTACACAAGACCACCTACTCAGGCCCCCATAAGCCCAGAAGGTGCCAATCAGCCTATATACCCCTATCGGTAGTACCCTAGCCCCGTAGGCAGTCACATAGCCCTCTTAGGCATTAATATAGCCCCGTAGGCAGCACATAGACCTCTTAGGCATCAACATAGCTTATAGACAACTCATAGGCCTCTTAGCCAACAACATGGACCTGTAGGAAGCACATAGCCTTCTTAGGCATCAATATAGCCTTGTAGGCAACTCATAACCCTTTTAGGCATCCATATAGCCCTGTAGGCAGAACATTGCCCTTCTAGGCATAGAACACATTCATGCAACTAACCACAATAACCCCAAGGGCAACAATAACAATCCAATCGCTAAAAGCGAGCAATTTAGTTATAAGCAACCTATACAAATAGCCTCTAAGTCGTGTCCAACACAGGGACGCTACTAACTGAATAAGAATCCCGGCAAGGGAGGATTATATTAACTCGAGAAGCCAACAATCAACAATAATGGAGACAAGTGTAACAAGGATAACAACCCAATTACATTGCTCCTAAACTTTAAGGAAACATGTCGTAAGTAGGGAATAGCCTTAACATACCTTTCCAATGAACGCTCGAAAGACTGTAGTTCCTTCACGAAAGTTGTTCCTTATGTCCTAAGCTTCGCAAACACTATATATACACAACTGGTACACACTTATAAACAGTTTATAATTAATCTTAAATCAACAGATTTTCCATATTGCCCCAACTTGTCGAAACATCCGCAGAAATTCATAAAAACAACCATAAAAGGGTCCCGAGATGATTACCTTAGTAAACCAAGTGTAACCCTTGAAGAAACACCAATAACTACAAAGTTATATCTTCAAAAACCAGCTCCAAACACAGCTAATAGAAGGGAAAAATGATTGCCACGTGTAGGGAATACGTTTCTAGGCACGGGGGCAATGTTTAATGGTAGAAATCGTCAAAAACTAACCTTCATCATGCTAGAACTCCGTAGGAACCCTCTCTAAGATTTCTCTCTGATTTTGGAACTGAAATGAACTGTTTTCATGGCTTAAAACGTTACATAAGTACCATATTTTTTACTAGTCCCGGATCCGACCCGGATTCTGCCCCGACAGTCCCTAGTAAAACCTTCATAACTTTTTACTCTAATGTCGGTTTGATACTGGGTTTTATGCGTTGCAAACTAGAATCGTAGGCCTTCGATTTAATGGGTGAGAGGCCTTCTAACTCTTTATATATTAGGATAAAATATCCAAGACATTTGACCCAAATTTTAGAGAAATCTTTAAAAAGGAACCTACGATAACTTTCACCAACTTTTATTTTGCCACTTACTTAACTTCAAAATTTGAGATATAACCCTTGAACACTTAAAATATGACATACTACATAATTTTTAATTTATTACTCACCCTCCTTGTCTTTCCACGAAGATACAAGTTAATTTAGACGTTTTGAAAAGTCGAGGTGTTACAGTAGACTAGGATCGTTCGGTTTCAGATTCCAAACGAGCCAGCCTTAGAGTGGAAGGGTAGTAACTCAGTTCATGTAAGTCGATTTATCTCTTACCTTATTGCAATGAAGATGAGTTCTAACGGGTATATCTATCATCTTATTCGGGTTAAGGATTTAAACTCTGAAACCCCAACTCTTGAGTCAATCCCAATCGTAAATGAGTGTCCAGAAGTATTTTGAGAAGATCTTCTCGGAGTCCCTCTCGAAAGGGAAACCAACTTTGGAATAGATCTCATTCCAGATACCCAACCTATTTTGATTTCTCTTTACAGAATGGCTCCAGCTAAGCTTAAGGAATTGAAAGAACAGTTGAAAGACCTTCTAGATAAGGGCTTCATCAGACCCAACATCTCTCTATGGAGTGCTCCAGTGTTTTTCATGCGCAAGAAAGACGGTTCTCTCAGGATGTGCATTGACTATCTTCAGTTGAAAAAAGTCACAATCAAGATTAAATATCCCATCCCCAGGATTGATAACTTGTTCGACCAACTTCAGGGTGCTAGTTGCTTTTCTAAGATAGATCTCAAATCCAGCTATGATCAACTCTTTGTCAGAGATAGTGACATCCCGAAGATAGCCTTCAGGACTCGGTATGGTCACTATGAATTTTCTAGTTATGTCTTTTGGACTAACGAATGCTTCTGCAACTTTTATGGACGTAATAAATAGGGTGTTCAAACAATATATGAACTTGTTCATCATCGTATTTATTGATGATATCCCCATTTATTCTCAGAGTGAGGAAGAGCATGCAACTCATCTTAGAGTTATTCTGCAATCTTCAAAGATCGCTAGGTATTTGCTAAGTTCACCAAATGTGAATTATGGTTACAATATGTTGTTCCTTGGTCATATGGTATCCCGCAAAGGGATCCGAGTAGATTCTCAGAAAATTGAGGTAGTACAACACTGGCCCAGACTCACCTCTCCTACTGATATCAGAAGTTTCTTGGGTTTGGCTAGTTACTACCGGAGGTTTGTTGAAGGATTTTCATCCATAGCTTCCCCATTGACCAAGTTGACTCAAAAGAAGGTCAAGTTTTAGTGGCCAGATGAATGTGAGAAAAGCTTCCCAAAACTAAAGACTAGGTTGACTACAACTTCTGTCTTGACTCTACCAGATGAGTCAGACGGTTATGTGATTTATTGTGATGCATCCAGGGTCGGCCTAGGTTGTGTGTTATGCAGCGAGGTAAGGTCAAAGCTTATGCTTCTAGACAACTTAAGGTCCATCAGAAGAACTACCTACCTCATGACCTCGAGTTTGCAGCGTGATGAGTCCTAGATTTGGACTCATTTAGGGCTTTGTTTTGGAGTAAGGAACAAAATAAAGACACTAACAGGCAGAACGGAAAAAAGAAAGCTGAAGAAGTAAAGAGAGGCGAGCCTGATGATCGCCAAGACCACTTGGTGACTCACCGGGTGGCTCTTCAGTCCGCATAAAGTTCCAGTGTGCCAGTCCTGAGAGAAGAAACTAAGTCGGCGATAGGAAAGGGGCAGTCGGTGAATTGCCGATCACTTCCACGATGATAAAATTGATCTCCTAAAGTTACAGGACTTGAGGATGCTGAGAGCCAATGCATAAAGGCGATAGAAGGGAGCAAAGGGCGGTTCTCTGAACCACTCAGTGAACCCGAGTTACCTCGTCTAATGGCCCTTCGTGGCTAATTTTTTGCGACTATAAATAGGATTTTGAAACATTTTTAGAGGCTTGCTACTATTTAGAACAATTTTCTTTGAAGTTTGAGAGTTTCCTAGTAGACTTGAAGGCTTTTTGAGACTCAATTTGGAGATTTTGCAAGTGGGTTACTAATTTTCTTCAAATTGGAGCATTGTAAAGGCTTGAATGTTGTTACCTAGTTGGTGGATAATTGTTTTGGTAACTGGTTTTATCTTTTTATGATGTTTAGCTAAAACCTCAATTCTTGGGGTGTGATCATGTGATTATGGGTTGAATTAGCGTATGGGTATTGTTAATTACTAGTTTAAATGCTATATTGAAGTGGGTTTAATCACTAGCTGAGGTTTAATTTATGAATTGTAGTTGCAAATGCAGTTCTAATTTTACGTTCTTAGCTTGCTCGAGAGAGAAGTTTTGGGACTAAGGCTTGTGGTTAATGGTTTGTAGGTATTGGGTTGATATGGGTTCAACTCGAGATAGTGAATCCTAAACCCAATCCTACCCATCTATCTTGAGAGAGTGGATGAATTAAGGTGTGGGATGTTCTTAATTGCTATATTTGTTGATGTTCGAAAGAAATTGCTTGAAGCGGAATAGTTGTTCGAGAGAAGGCTATTTCACTCATAGTCTAGCCTACCCACTAATATTTAGCTATTCATTATTAGTTTCAATTACCCATATAGCAAAATTTGCCTATAATCGATCATATCCCAAAAATTTCTCTCCATATTGTTATTTTATCATTGTTTGACTGCGTTATAGTTGATAATTGCAAACAAAAATCCCCCATCTGACATCCGTGTCAACCCTTTTAATTTATTTCATGTATTTTTCGATAATATCTATTTCTATAGCTAGTTAGATCACATTTGTCCTTCATAACTGAACTTTGAACACGTACCACTCCCTGTGGGTTAGACCCCAACTCATTTGTTGGGTTTTTACTGCTTAATAATCGTTTATACCTAGAATTGGATGAGATGTGCCAGAAATGTTAAATTAAAATGGCGTCGCTTCCTAGGAGTGGTGTTGTTTAGAAATTCTCTTATTGAAGTTGAATTGTGATCTTTTTGGCTGTAGTTGAATTGGGATCTTTTTGGCTGTAGTTGAATCGACTTACTTTAGTTTTTGTTTGTGTTGCTTGTGTTAAACAGAAGAAGATATGAGCATAATCGGGAGTAATGGTAGCCAAGTGGGTCACCAAGACGATATTAGAACCTCAATGATGTAAATGGCCCAATTCAATTGGGTGGTGTTGGTGCCATTCGTCTACCTCCAGCTGAAGAAAACATTGTTTTCACATCACAAGCACAATGTTTCAGCTCCTACAATTGAAGGGATTATTTAGGGGGGGCGGTTCTTGAGGATCCCCATGAGCATATTCAGAACTTCATGGACATTTATGGTCCATTCTCATTTAAGAAAATATCTCAAGAATCAGTCCGTCTCAGGTTGTTGCCATTCTCTTTGATGGGTGAAGCTTCCAAATTGAGTTACCAAGGGACTCCATCACCTCTTGGGATGAGATGATCACAGTATTCCAAGTGAGATTCTCCCCCCCATCAAAGATGATGATACTCAGAGATAGCATCTAAGGATTTAAACGCTTGGAAGGTGAACCAATCCACGAGACGTGGTGAGGTTTAAGAAGTTGGTGCTGCAATGCCCAATTCATGGACTTCCGAATAATGTGCTGATGCAATACTTTTATAGGAGACTTACTCGGTGAACAAAGAAGTTGCTGATCAACTTGTTCCCGGTGGTATAATGCAACAACCTTATGAAGTAGTGTCTCAACTCCTTGATTGCATGACCAAGATCAATAGGGCATGGTAGACTTGTGAAGACCAAGTATCTCCTCTCAATTTTAGAATGACAAAAGAGAAGATCGAAAAGGATCAAGAGAGAGACCAAAACATGGCCAAAATGATGACCCAACTAGATATCTTGGCTAAAAATATCATGGGTGTTGGTACAAACAGTGTTAATATTATGGGTGTTGGTGGAGTAAACCTCAATGAAGCAAACTTTGAAGCGTTGTACAATGAGGAAGTGAACTTCCTAGCTAATCAAAGGAGGAGGGTATCGTGCAAACTACCCAATACCGGATGGAAATCAAGGTTGGAATAGAGATGAGAGCTAGATAGACTGTGATAAAGATTGTCGTGATCGTAACGCCACTTGGAAGGAAAGGGAGGATGAGAAGGACATGTATGTTCCTTCCCATGAGCGTCAAAAGCCCAAGGAATCTGAAGGTGGTCGTACAGTAGATATGCTCTCATGCATTCTCAACAAAGTTGAAGGGTCAGACAAAGTGTTGAAAGATATAAAAGAGGATGTCTCGACTCTCCATCAGATGGTGACCTCTCACTTAGTCTTTATTAAGTAGCTGAAGACCCAAATGGGTAAAATTTCATCACATTTGAATTCAAGACAACAAGGGGGGTTGCCTAGTGACATAATGGCAAACCCCAAAAATGAAGCTTGATTTGGTATCCTCGTCGTACCACGACGCTAACTAAGACACTTCTTAGGAGGCAACCTACATTTTTAATGATTTGATTTTTGATTTTGAATAACGGGTGTTGATTGTGCAGGTTGTGAAGAGTATTGGAAGATGAGTATCTTGGCGAGCTAAAAGGCCAGTCGGTGACACACTGAACAGGTCGGTGAGCCCCAACTTGGACCACCTTTGGAACCACCAAGCTTGAAGGGGATTTTTGTAAAACTCGGCAGACTAAATGCTTAATCGGTGAATTTCCGAGTAAGTCGGCGAACCCGACTTTGTCCGCCGTTTGAACCCCCAAAATTGCTGGAGCACATGTAAAAATCAGCGAGGGAAGTACCACTCGGTGCATCATCGAGTGGGTCGGCGAGCACGACATACTCCGCCGATGGTGCCGTGAACTGAAAGGTTTTAAAGGCCAGATTGTTTAAAATTTCAAAATCCTTCATCTTTTCCCATCTCTAACTACCGTACCCTCTCACCCAACTTTTGATCTTCCATATTTTCTTTCTTTTACCTGCATTTTGTGTTATTTTGTGCTCGGAATTGGAGAACTTTGCCGCCTAGCTATTCAAACTTGAAATTTGGCATTAAGGTTTGTTTTCCGAACCCCATACATTAAGTTTGTGGTTGTAATCAAATGCAATAGGTAATCTATTGTTGATTTGTATTGGGTAATGAGTATAATCGTGTTCAATGTGTTGGTTTGCCTCTTTTGAATTGAAATATGTGCCTAAAAGCTTAAAAATGATCGATTCCTGTGTCTTGTTGAATAAAATCGGTTATAAATTATTGGGTAGCGGTTTGTTTGTGTTGGCTCTAGTGGGGTGAAGTCTAAGTAACCCCGAATTGTGCCAAATGACGTAATTTTCCCAATGATGAAGCGTTTGACATCATTTTTAAGGACAAAAGTCGTCAAATGGCCAATTTCAGCCAAATCGGGGGAAGTCTGAGTACCCCGAGGACATGGGTCGTATGGGTCTACCTTTAATTGCATAGTGTTTGTGTTTGATTTTGAATTCGGAGGCTTGATTTTGGGAAATAGGGTTGAAAATTAGCGCGTTGGGCCGTTTGGCGAGCTGCGTCGAGCTCGCCGAGTAGTTGGATGGTTCACCGAAGTCCCCCTTTGATCGCCCTTAATTACATATTTTGGCCAAGTTTTTTCTGTTACTTTCAGCGGGAACCCTGAGCTCGCCAAGTTCTCTCGGCGACTTACCGAAAGGTTCTCCTAAAATACACTGTAACTTTTGGTGGGCTACTCCTAGCTCGCCGATTGGTGTCGGCAATTCACCGAATGGCCATGAACATCACTGACCTATCTTTATTCAGGAAAATTTTCGCACTGGTACTCTCGGCAGGCCCGATCTTGCTCGCCTAAGTTACTCGGCGACTTCCCGATTGGTTCGGCGAGTCTTACTCCAACTATATTTCTGCACTTTTTCTCAAAATTATTTCTAACATGTTTCTATGTGTTTTGCAGAAATGGCTAGACCCAAAGTGTCAGGAAGAGACATGTCACCCCGCAAAAGGGCGAGATGAATCGTGATAAATGAGGATGCAGCTGCATCCAAGGAAAAGGCATTTAAGCTCCCTACAAAGGGAGGAAAAGGCAGAGGAAATGACAAGACGCCTGTGGCAGAATCATCGGAGGTCAGCTCCGGCAGTGAGGGAGTCTATGAAACTTAGCTAACCTCATCAGATAATGAGGGAGACTCTCAGGATTTTCAGAGTTCCATAACCGAGCCTGAGGATAACCAGTTTCCACATGCCCGAAGAACAGAGCTTCGCTCTAAGGGTATGCATGATCCATCTAGGATCCAATTGCCTCAGACTCCTCTTCCTCCCCCAACTTCAGCTTAGACCGTGGTCCCAACATCACATGTACAGGGTCCTCCTCCCCGATCTCTCAATAGACTAAAGGCCGAGGGACTGAGGACTATCATTGAGGAGAAGAGGTTGTCCACAGATGGTGTGGTGGACATGTATTCAGAGATATGGGGCACCCTGAAGTCTCACGAATTCCAAATCTTCACTAAACCATGGGGTCCCTACATTCCTAATTGGGTCCGGGAGTTCTACTCAGCCTATAGAGATTTGGTAACACAAGGGAAGAGGAAACCCAGCGCTTTCAAACCAGTGGATTTGGTTATTGTCAGGGGAAAGAAGGTAAAATGTGATAGTGATGATATAAATGTCGTCTTGGGATGCACTTACAACTTCGCAGATGACTACCAGAGTATGATCAAGAAAATGGCATTGGAGGATATGAAAGTTGCCTGGCTCTTCTCCTTTCTGACGGTACTCCTAGGTTGATTGCGGTTGGAGTTCCCATAGAGAAGAAAGATCTCAATGTGGCGGCGAGGTATTGGTTCGAGTTTATTAGCAGCACAATCATGTCATCCCAGAACGAGTCTATCCTCCGCCACACAAATTTAGGTATGATCATTAGGAAAAAGATGGCCATGAGGGCCAAGCAGCGCCATATATCTCTCTTATTTTTTGTGTTGATCACCGAGCGGTGCAGACGGGCCCGTGTTCCACGAGATGAGAAGGTGGATGTGAAGGTGACTCCCACCTCATCTATTGACATCCGGCGTATTGAGGTCGAGTACCAAAAGGATGAGGCTGAGAGAAGGAGGGCAACTTCGGTGGATACATCCCCGGCGGTTGATATTGAGACATTACCTGCAGAGGCAGCATTGCCTACTCCAGTCACTGGGCCTTCAGATATTTCTAGCTCTGCCCTCTCTATGACTCTGAGTTCTTTTACTGCTCCCCCGCCTCCTAGATCTGCAGCTAGCACTACTGCATCTTGACCTCCGCTCACCCAGGCCATGCTGCTATGGATGTGATACCTAGCCCATTCTGCTTATGTGCGTGCCTCCAGTCTAGAGGCCACGGTTCCTGAGATGATTGAGAGAGTTCTCACTATTGCATTGACACCTTTCAGATATTCTATTGATGCTCTCACGACAAGGATAAATGTGTGTGTGAGAGGTGAGAGAGCTACTCATGAGGTGACGGCCTTAAAGGCCACAATTATGGAGTTGAGGAACGATGTGGACCAGCTGAAGTCCACTGATATGTTTCTGATTTTGGGACTAGGGAGATCCCTATGACATGAGCACTGATATTCCAACTCGTTCTGTTGTGCCTCGGTTACTACCGAAGATGA
Source organism: Solanum piurae (assembly GCA_029582685.1). NCBI lineage: Eukaryota > Viridiplantae > Streptophyta > Magnoliopsida > Solanales > Solanaceae > Solanum > Solanum piurae. Next base: position 20,908 of record JAJOOO010000895.1, read on the forward strand.
GGTTAGAGCTGATGATGCACCTCCAGAGTTTGAGGTTGAGACTGATGAGGAGCAGCTTGGTGTTCAGGAGAAGACTGTGTTTGAGGGCCCGACTGACTTAGATGAGGCTATGGTACATTCTGTTATTCAGATCTCCTTGAGGGATACTACTATGGCAGGCTCCAGTGCAGCTACAGTTGATGAGACACCGGAGACTGATTCCCCGACAGATAGAGAGACTAAGATGTAGACTTCACCCAGGCTTAGCCTGGCAGGATGATGTTTACCTCCCTCTCTGTTGTTTTGTGATACTTTATTGTTGTTTTAGTCGCATTTGAGGACAACTGCTTCTTTTTGTTGGGTGGGGTAAGGTATTTCCATACCTACCTCTTGTGATTTTGATATGTTTGTGATATTGGGTGAATATTGGGGTTATTTTGTTGATATTTCGTTGATATATGTATATATATGTTTTGATATTGATCTTATGGATGTTTTAGCTTGTGTCCCATTGTGTTGAATAAAAATGGTTTTGACTCAAATGCTTAAATTGTTGCCACCTCTTGTGTGTGTGATTATGGCTGTTCTTGTGCAAATTTGAGTGTCAGTTGTGATCAATATCGATGACTTGAATAGTTCTCTTAATCAAACAAAATAAATGTGTGGCTACGATGAGGCAAATAAAGTTTCATAGACAATGTGCGAACTTTACGCATCTCGTTGTGACTAGCTGGTTGTCAAATGAGTCTCTTGTGATGAACATTGCACGCTAGCTAGAAGGTGTGGAGTCTTGTTTGATATTGGTACCAATGCCTTGTGTGATGAGATTACTTTGAACTTTGTGTGTGATGACACCTAGAGTTTTCCCTGTTTGTCCGATTGATTAAGTGATGCAAGCACTTGAAATGATCTTAAGCAACAATTTTGAAGAGTGGAAACAATTTGACAATATACCTCTTTTATGGCTAACCTTGTGAGATGTGTGAACCTTGCTTGGCACCTTTTCAGCCTTACCCTTTTCTTGGAAGAAACTTGAGCAATTATGACATCTCTTTATCCACTCACCCATAACTTTCATGAAGTGTGGTTTGTTTGAATAGCCAACTTAGGCCAAAAGCCTAAGTTGGGGGTGTGGTGAAAGGAAGAAGGAAAGTCAAGAAGTGTGATAAATCTCCCTTGATTGATGGTTTTGAAAAAGATGGAACCCCTCCATGTAAAAAAAAAGAAATGAAAAAGAAGAAAGAAAAGAAAAAGACCGAAAAAGTTGTGAAATAAAGTAGTGGAAATTACAAAAGAAATGGGGTATCTGGTAGTTCATACGAAGTTAAATAATGGAGTGGATTTTGAGCATGTTTGAAATGCTATAGAAAAGGAGGAAAGTGATGTTCAGACCATACTTCATGAAGGTAGAAGCCACTAAGCCTAAATGACCATACCTTGACACTCAACCCCGTTACAAGCCTTGAAAAGACCTTTGTGATCTTGAGTGAGCTTAAACGAATGTTGATTGGAAAATAAGGGCAAACCTATGGGTGAAGTCATGCATGTGTTCATCTTTGTGAGTGTGAGAGTTGTATGTGATTCCAGAACTTTAAATTGTTGAAGAATTCTGTGTGATTAAGGAATCATCTTTGTTTTAAGGGCATTTGAGTACCTTTGTTGAGCTTGAACTTGTATGTGAAGCAAGTATTGTGAACTTGAGCATCTTTGATAATGGTTAGCCACAATTTGAATCTTTGAGTGCACAATTGATCATTGTATGAGTAGTTTGAACCTTGTTTTGTGCATTCATGGTTGAGTCTTATGCAACACTATTTGTAGACATCCTTGTTGAACTGTTGATCTTGAGTAAAAGTTTAAGTTGGGGGTGTTGATGAGTCCTAGATTTGGACTCATTTAGGGATTTTTTTGATAGTTTTAGTGTCCTCAAATGCCTAATTTATGTTATAAACTGATGTTAAAGCCTTGATTTTCAGGTATGTGGATTAAGGAACAAAACAAGGACACAAACAGGCAAAAAGGAACAAAGCAAACTGAAGAAGTGAAGAAAGGTGAGCCCGATGATCGCCAAGATCACTCGGCGACTCGCCGAGTGGCTCTTCAGTCCGCATAAAGTTTCAGTTCTCAATGACAAGATTGATCTCCCAAAGTTACAAGACTTGAGGATGGTGAGAGCTAATGCATAAAGGTGATAGAAGGGAGCAAAGGGCGGTTCGCCGAACCACTCGGCGAACCCGACTTACCTCTCCTAATGACCCTTTGTGGCTAATTTTTGGCGACTATATATAGGATTTTGAAACATTTTTTAAAGGCTTGCAACCATTTAGAACAGTTTTCTTTAAAGTTTGAGAGTTTCCTAGTAGACTTCAAACCTTTTTGAGACTCAGTTTGGAGATTTTGCAAGTGTGTTACTAATTTTCTTCAAATTGGAGCATTGTAAAGTCTTGAATACTCTTACCCAGTTGATGGATAATCGATTTGGTAACTATTTTGTTTATCTTCTTATGATGTTCAGCTAAAACCCCAATTCTTGGGGTGTGATTTAAATTAGCGTATGAGTATTATTAATTACTAGTTTAAATGTTATATTGAAGTGGGTTTAATCACTATCTGAGGTTTAATTTATGAATTGTAGTTGCAAATGCAGTTCTAATTTTGTGTTTTTAGCTTTCGAGAAAGAGAAAATTTGGGATTAAGGCTTGTGGTTAATGGTTTGTAGGTATTGGGTCGATATGGATTCAGCTCGAGAGAGTGAATCTTAAACCCAATCCTACTCATCTAGCTTGAGAGAGTGGATGAATTAAGGTGTGGGTTGTTCTTAATTGTTATGCTTGTTGATGTTCGAACGAAATCGCTTGAGCAGAATAGTTGTTCGAGAGAAGGCTATTTCACTCATAGTCTAGCCTATCCACTAATATTTACCTATTCATTAGTAATTTCAATTACCCATTTAGCAAAATTTGTCTATAATCGATCACATCCCGAGAATTCCTCTCCATATTTTTATTTTATCGTTGTTTGACTGCGTTGAAGTTGATAATTGCAAACAAAAATCCCCCATTTGACATCCGTTTCAATCCTTTTAATTTGTTTCATGTCTTTTTCGATAATATCTATTCCTAGCTAGTTAGATCACATTTGTACTTCATAACTGAACTTTGAACACATACCACTCCCTGCGGGTTGACCCCAACTCATTTGTTGGCTTTTTTACTGCTTAACGATCGTTTACACCTAGAATTGGATAAGGTATGCCTGAAACGTTAAATCAGAGTCGTAGTGTTTTCCCTAAAGATTTAGATACATTACTTGTATGGTGTTCATGTTGATGTGTTCACAGATCATAAGAGCCTCCAGTATGTGTTCACCCATAAATAGTTGAATCTTCGTCAAAGGAGATGGCTTGAATTCCTCAAAATCTATGACATTAATGTGCTCTATCATCCGGTTAAAGCCAATGTATTGGCTGACGCCCTCAGTAGACTATCCATGGGTAGTGTAGCACATGCTGAGGAAGAGAAGAAAGAATTAGCCAAAGATGTTCACCGGCTTGCTCGCTTAGTAGTTTGCCTTATGGACATGTCAAATGGTAGTGTGATAGTTCAGAATGGGTCAAAATCTTCATTGGTAGTGGAGGTTAAGGAAAAATAGGATAGAGATCCTATATTACTTCAGTTGAAAGGTGCAGTACATCAGCAAAGAGTTGGGGTTTTCTCCTAAGAGGGAGATGGTGTGCTTCTTCACCAGGGTCGCTTATGTGTTCTTAATGTGGGTGAGTTAAGGAAGAAAATCCTTATAGAAGCTCATAATTCCAAGTATTCTATTCATCCGGGTGCCACTAAGATATACCGTGATCTACAGGAAGTCTTTTGTTGGAACCATATGAAGAAAGACATCACAGATTTTATAGCTAAGTGTCCTAACTGTCAACAAGTTAAAGTAGAACATCAGAAACAAGGAGGTGTGACTCAAGAGATTAACATTCCTACATGGAAGTGGGAAGTGATAAACACGGACTTCATTACGAGTTTACCTCGTACTCGCAGACAACATGACTCCATTTGGGTCATCGTGGACCGAGTCACTAAGTCATCTCATTTCTTGGCTATAAATACTATAGATTCAGCGGAGGATTATGCCGGACTTTACATCAGCAAGATAGTCAAGTTGCAAGGGTTCCCTTGTCTATCATCTCAGATTAGAGTCCTCATTTTACCTCTCATTTCTGGAAATTGTTTCAAAAAGGTCTTGGTACTCAAGTAAATCTCAGTATAGCATTTCAACCACAGACGGATGGTCAGACATAGTGTACCACTAATACCTTATAGGACATGTTGAGAGCTTGCGTGATCAATTTCAAGGGTAGTTGGGATGATCACCTATTTCTCATAGAGTTCGCCTATAATAACAATTTCCATTCCAGTATTCAGATGGCCCCTTATGAGGCACTATATGGGCGTAGATGTAGGTCTCCTATTGGTTGGTTCGAAGTAGGTGAAACAACCTTGATTAGGCCAGTTTCGGTTCATGAGGCTATGGAGAAAGTTCAACTCATCAACGATAGACTAAAGACAGCTCAGAATCACAAGTCCTATGCATATGTAAGGAGAATGGACTTAGAGTTTAAAATCGATGATTGAGTTTTCCTAAAAGTGTCACCCATGAAAGCGGTGATGAGATTTGGCAAGAAAGGGAAGCTTAGTCCCAGGTATGTAGGTCCTTACATTCCTAGAAAGGGTTGGTAATGTGGCTTATGAGTTAGAACTGCCAACAGAACTAGCACTAGTTCATCCAGTCTTACACATTTCCTTGTTGAGAAACTGTGTAGGTGATCCGACATCGATAGTACCATTAGAGAGTGTGGTTGTGAATGATAGTCTTACTTATGAAGAGGTGCCAATTGAGATTCTTGACCGTCAGGTTCGTAGGTTGAGAAATAAGGAAGTCACTTCATAAAAGGTTTTGTGGAGGATTCAGTCCGTAGAGGGAGCTACTTGGGAAGTAGAATCAGTCATGATGGCTAAGTATCCTCACCACTTTCCTTCCAATTCCGTTTCAGCTTGAGGTAATAGTTCCCCTCCAGTATCTCAATTTACTCTTGTGTAATTCAGTATCAGTATATTGTTACCTCAGTTATCCTTGCATTTAAGTATATTTGCATATTCATGAAACTCAGTTCAGTTAGATATCAGTTTCTAGTATTCAGTTGGTAGGGATTTCAGCTCTTTCCTCTAAACTTATCTTGTTTAAACTTCATTCGAGGACGAATGACCCCAAGGGGGAGATATTGTATCACCTCAAAAAACAGAACAAAGATTGAACAAGAGAGAATGGCAAACAATGGAGGGGTTTCACGGGCTGTGAAGAGGACCACGACCCGTCACCTTGCTCGTGGTTATGCACACAGAAAAAGGTGAAAGACCATGGACCACTAAACGGTCAATGGATCTCCACACGGGCCGTGAAGTGGCCTATGAGGGGGGAACAGAACCACCATGGCTACTATGAAGGACCACAGACCACTAGACAGTCCGTGGAGCTTCACACAAGCTGTGAAATGGCTCGTGAAAGAGGCTTGACAGACTTTGAGGTTTGGGTTAACTTCAAATGATCATATCTTTTCGCACAAAATGATTAAGGTGGCCCACAACCTATCAAATTAAAGGCCTTTGAGTCCTTTTTCCAAAGCCACCAAGTTTGCCTATTTTTGAGCCCGAAGTAAAAAGTTATGCTCATTTTAGTGAACCATTGTCGGGCAGAGCATCTTCACGATCCACTTAATGGGACGTGGTGCTCATGACGGCCCGTGAAGCCTGTCTTGGAGTCACTTTGTCGACTTTTAAGTGAGGTTTCACCCTAAAAGTCACTGGTAAAGCACCATAGACGTCTAAACAGTCCGTGAAGCTCCACATGGACCGTGAAAGGGACTTGTTAAACTTAGAGTCTAGGGTCAACTTTAAATGACCATATCTTTCAGTTTAAATTGAACTAGGTGGCCCATGACCTATCAAATTAAAAATATCCGAGTCCTCTTTCCAACGCCACCAAGTTTGCCTAATTCCAAACTCAGAGTAAAAAGGTATGCCCATTTTAGTGAAGCCCTAACAAGCAGGAGATATTCACGAGCTACTAGACGGGCCTTGGTCATCATGATAGCCCGTGAAACCTGTCTTGAAGTCACTTTGATAGCATTTAAGTCAGGGTCGCATTGGTCTTCTCTCATATGCATTGGGAACTTAAACTACGTCGTTTGATATCTAAACTACATCGTTTTACTCAGTCTAAGCCTAATAATCTAGTCAGACAATACCCAAAACCCTTATTCTCCAAAAACTCACCCAACTTAGAGTGAAAAAAAGAGGAAAGTCGACTGCTTCTCCCAAGAACAAACAGGAAGTTTATCCCCGAAATCCAAAGGATCCATAGATTTCGTCACCAGGTTTGTGGGATTTCACTAGTGGGTTCCTTTCACCCAATAGGTCCCTAACATTTAGTCAGTTCTTCAATTTCTCATAAATTGTTCAGACCTGGGGTTTCCAGATTTTGAAGATTTAGAGTAATTTTAGTTTTTATATTTCCTATGATCTAAATAACATGATTCTCGATGATTTAGTGTAATTTGCATGTATAGAATTCAGAACCCTAGCTTGTATCAACTATTAACTCATGAATTATACTTGCTAGGCAGATCAATCAGAAAAATCATGTTTTAGAAATTGAATGCCAAAACTTTCAGTATATTTATGTGCATTCCAAGATAGCAAGTCAACATTTTGAGCTACTCATTATTTCTGTGCATTTTAGCTTTTCATTCAGTTGAGAGTAGACTTAGCACCGAGTTGGACTAGGGTTCAGCGTACCCTCAAAGTCCTAAAACTACGTGCCCGCGTAGTTTTATAAGTCCCCTTAGTTGGGCATCAGTTTTAGTGATCACGCCACAATCATGCCTCTATACCCCAGGCAAGGTATATTGGGTCCTCACAATGGGGCATATACATCTGACTCCACGTTTAGCTCACGTGGTTTATGTCGGTTAATAGTAGCTCCCACAGTCAGACTCTTATTGCATTGACTAATTTTTTCAGCATTTACTTCAGTATACAGTTCAACATGTTATCTTCATAATTAGTACTTGGTCATTGCATCCAGTTAAGTTTTTAGTTATACTTAAGTACATATCTATATCCTCGTTCAGTTTATATCATTGCTCAGTTATGCATTGTTCAGATTATGTACTTTGTTCATCTTAGTGTATCTTTATATTATTTGCTCAGCACATTCCAAGTACTGACGCATACTTTGCACTACATCATTTCATGATGTAGATTCAGGTATTCAACATCTAGATCACGCATAGTTCGACTCCCGATCTGAATCCAACAGCTTTAGTGGTGAGTCCTTATACTTCAAGGACAATAGACATGCTTTACTTTTCAGTCTTTACTTTCAGTTTTCAGTCTTTTTAGAGTTAGCTGGGGGCATGTCGCAGCAACTCGACTCAGTTAGAGGCTTTTCAAACATAGTAGTAGATTCAACTCTAGTTGTTAAGTGGTTGTGTCATTCATCACTAAACACTTGTTATTTATGTTTACTTTCAGAACAGTTGGGATTGTTCCCTCTTCAGATATCAATTGATTTAGCCTTCACATAGTACATGTTTTACTTAGTTATATTTTTCAGCATACTTGATATATACCATCTTTAGGTTTAGCTTAGGGTCACTCATGATTCTAGGTCTCATTTTATGTCTAGGGGGTAGCCTCAAGGCGTGACACCTATTTAGGCAATCACAAGAATTATGAAGAATTAACATTCGAAGGAGTAACTCAAGAATTTCCATATCTATCTGAAGACACCACCTAAAGGAACAAAGTACACCTAACTACATTCTACAGTGAAAATATGCATCGAAGGATCCTAAGTCTAACCATGAGATAGGAATTTGCCATTTTTATAAGTCTAATCTGGGTGAGATCTCACAATACCAATCAACCTCACAGTCCCTGCACTAGCAAAGGGTACCAAACTATAGAAATTCTTACAAGAAGTAGAAATAATAACTAACGGATCATCAAAACTTGTTCTAAGGTACTTACCACATCAACTACTACAAAGCATCAAACATCCACCCTAAAGGGGTTACCAACGGTAAAGTAAGGCATAAACAAGGAATTACCAACCTAAACTAAGGTTTTCACGATACTAAACTAGCTTAAGGCTCATAAGAGAATGAACAAATTAAGAATAAGGAAGAGAATCTTAAATCTGCTACATACAATCCGAACTCACATGCAATTTATGCTAAACATTATCTTATGAAGCACAATCTAAAGAGAAAGTAGATTGTAGCTTACCTCGAAGTCGAACTGCAATATTGAACCATCCACGAGCCACTCGTGTCTTCACCACATTCTCCTAAATGCCTTAAAACTATCAATAATATCAAATATACATTACAACGAAAAGAATGATACCCATATTGCTATATTATAACTCGGGCTCAAAATTAGGCCAAAATAGGCCAAAGGGACCCATTAACAAAATTTCAAAATTGAACTCATAACTAACCCCCTTCAAGTTGAAAGAACTTGCGCTCAAAATTTGAGCACAATCAGAGCTCGAGAACCCGTCCAAATCAGCCCATAAAAATTAGATATCAAGAACCACCATTAAATGAGATAAAACAGGTTTTAAAGTGAGGAATTTCCGTAAAAATGAGCCGACAACAGTGCTCTAAACTCCCAATGTAAAGCCCCCACAAAAATAAACAATTAGCAACTAAAATGAGCTCAAACGGAGCTTTATAAAAACAATTTTTTGCGTTTTGAATGTTGAACCAACGAAATGAAAATTTTGGCTTCAGACAACCCCCAAGTACCGCTATAGAAGTCCTTTGGCCGCTTAAGCGGCTGGTCAAACACCGCTAAAGCAGTCCGACTTAAGCGGTTGCACCAGTACTCGCACATGCTAAACTTTGATTTTGATGCTTCGGGCTCATCCGTAGTACCGTGAACACAAATCATATGTGAAATCTGATTGTAAATTATATTCCGGACTCAATGTAATCAACTATGCAACATTTAGAAGTCATTTACTAAATATGTTGGATGAAGTCAACAATTTAACTATTACAAAGAACGCAACAATGTGTCTGAAATCAAAATGAACACCTCGAGACCAAACCAAAGGTCCTACTAGACAAAATTCAATATTCCAGAGCTAATGCAATGAAGGAATTCTCATAAGACAACTAATTCTCCGAATATTGACCGAAGACATCTCTAGGCTAAACATTCCAACATCTCGCCTAAAAGCTCAAACTCACACTGGAGCCTCGGTAAATAAACCAAAGGTCCTTCTAGACCAAACTCGATGTTCCGCAGCTAATGAAACCGTCAAAATTCCATTCTAAGGTCATCTATCTAAACTTCTGATCGAAGTCAACCGTTCAAGTTTCAAAGGCTCCAAAACACATAAACTCGCACAAAACCCAAATGAACAACCCGATGACTAAGATATCAGTCTCAACAAGTCATAAATTTCTTGGGGCTGCTATAGGAAATCTTTAAATGCCGAAAATATTAGAAAATAGTGGAAATGACCTGGAGGGTAATCACAACTAATTTTATCTTCAAGTTGCATGTTTTGGTTGATTATTTGTATGATATTATGTGGTGAATTCGGGTCGACCGATGATGTCTACCAGTACGTGTTATTTGTACTACCACTACTCTTGCTATGCCATTTGGCATAATTTGGTTGCAGAATTAAGTGATGTTTCATAGGTGAAGATGAAAATGATCTATGATAGCTTCTACTTTTTTCCTTCATGATGGGAGTTGTGTCTATTTAATTTAAAACTATGTATCCTCTTAAGAGCTCTTCTACCTAGTTAGAATTGTTCCTTTGGGAAGGTTCAGTGTAACTCTAAACAAAAGGAATTCATTTGTAAATTGAGTTAAGAATATTTTCATATGTAAATAGCGTGTTAGCTTATTGTTTGTTGAGTTTCACATTTGAGTCCAATTTTCTTCATCTATAATTGATATTTTTATTCAAAGTAGTTATCAAATTTATATTAATATTAGGGATATTCAAAATAATAAAGCTACAACTAAAGTATATATGAAGTTAAACTTAAAGGCCAAAGTTAAAGAGGGTATTAAAGGCCAAAGTTAAAGAGGGTATCATAATTTATAAAGAAAAGAGTACAATATTTAAATTAAAATAAAACCAAACAATATTTTTAAAACTTTTTTCGGAAATGCCCATGCTAAAGTAGACAAGTCGATGGAGACAAATAGTGATAAATAAAAGATGAATTATTATAAAATTATGAATATTAGTACTAATAGTTTAGACAAAAAATTATATACTAGTTTACATATATAAATAAAATAAATTAATTTTTAAAATAATTATTTAATCAAATAGTAATCAAAATAAGATATAAGTCGGTCAAAATTGGGTGTAAACCATATGGATTTCATAAATATGATTCATATTTTTGCACTAAATAATAAGTCCAAAAGCTAATTAGTTTTACTTTCCAACTTCCATAGAATAATTGACTAGTTGCTATTAATTTTGTAATTTGCCTACTTCTAGATTTTAAAATTTATTGATTGAATTCACTTGGCAAGTTGGTGTACCACCTATGTCTTATATATATTAGGACTTGTGTTTTCAATCAATATACACAATAAAAATATTATCATTGATATTGGAGATATAGTGAAGTTGTAAAGAAGATGAAGAAGGAATCAACCATTGTATTCACTCTTCTTTGTGTGTTTATTTTACTCGGTTAAGTTTCTTTTCCTATTTCCTCATCTTCTCTCTCCCTATCCTTCTATCCTTCTCATTTATCTCTTCTTATATGATATGTCGGTAACTTTTTTTTCTTTATACATATACACATACTGTCATATGCTATGTACATACACATGTATATGAAAAAGTTAAACGTTTGCGATTTGTATTACACTTATATATGTTTACCTATTGATCCATATTATTATATTTTATATCAAATATATTTTCTCCGTATATCAATATTTTTGTCATAGAAGAATGGGTCTGATTTCGTTGATTTAGTGGAACTCAAATAAGGTATTTTGGATATTTATTTATTTATTTAAGGGTACATTTAGATCTATTTAATTTCTCACTGGGGTATGCATCAAATTATTACTGAGAATACATAAAAATTAATTTGATAATTTAGTGTAAATTTTGATATTTTGATTGACTGTATGGCTCATTCTTGTAAACTTGGATTTGTGCTTTGTTATGATGGAAAATGTGTATGTCCTGTAAGAATTAGGAGAAATGTTTCTTTCAAGAAAGACAATATTTATATGGGTAGATGTTCTTGTGGATGTAAACCACATTGTGTCTTAGGATTGTGCACATGTCCTTGTTGTTGAAAGTCAAAATTAAGACATGTTTGAGGTATAAGAGAATATCTCATCTTTTTATAATGAAAATTTATAGAGTATTTTATCTTATTATAATGAACACATAATATTCCAATTCAATGCTTTCATTTCCTTCACCCAAATTCATACACGGATAAATCTATTGTGGTACTTGAGTTTTAAAATCCACTAATTATTTGTGAATAATTTATTTGACTATGAATATAATTATTATAATATAGAATAATCTTAAGATATCTATGAGAATTGTTGCTTCCAGTTACACACGCAAGTGTACGTGGTCATACAAGTAATATAGTGGCTCTAAAAGAATCAAATTATCGAACTCAAAGGACTTGTTTATTAATTATTTTTACTAAATTATACTAGTATAACTATTTATTCAATAGCGCCAAAAGAATTTAATTTATAAATAAAATAATAAAAGATTTAAATACTAATATTACCTTACTATGATTGGAGAAAATTCCAGGGTTGCAGTCTACTTAGAACTTATGCATAGTATTTTCTTCTATGGACTTCAATTAGTTATCAAATTGTTGATTTACAAGGTTGAATGTATGATCATAGTCTCCCGACCTCTAATTGTCTACCACAATTGGCAGTCTAACTACATCATTGAGCGGGGATAGATTGAATGAAGTGCGAAGCATTAAATTTCATATTGTTTAGTAACCAAGTAAGGTCTCTAGGTATACCCCTATCCTAGATACAAATCAACCTTAATTTATAGAGATGATCATGCTCCTTTTATCCCATGTTTTATCCTCTTATTCCTCTCCTGAGTTCAATTTGGATAATCAGTTTATCTCAATGGTGCCCAATCACAAAATAATAAATCAAGAACAAAAGAGCAATTTATGTGATAACTAACTTCAATTCATAAAATTCAATACTAAACAATCATTCATAGCCACAACACCTGAACAAGGGTCTTTAACTACTAATATCTAAAAAAGGAAAAGAAGAAAAGAATCCTCAAAAGTATAATTACTTTTCTCTGCAAAGTATCATTCCCTCAATAATTTATTTTTATGGACTATTTATAAATGTAGGAAACTCTAAATAAAATAATAGAGTCCAAAACAAATTGAAAAACTCAAAACCAAAAGAATTGAATTCCGTGTGAAACACTGGCGCCTTCAATTTGTGTGTCTTCAGACACTGCCACATGGCAACTCCAATTGCAGCAATTCACAATTCGTGCAAAATGTACTTCTTGTATATTATACATTATTATATTCAATTTAATCTATTAAGTTATCTGCTTGATTTTCTTCTATAATCTTTCATCTTTAATTCATTGTAGCTTTAAACTTCTTCATCTTTACATCAATTTAATCTTACAAATAAGATATACTATTAAGCACAATCCTTGAAATTCATCCTAAAAAGGGAAAAATAAAAATATTAAATGTGAGGCAAATAATGATTAATAATATGTATATTTGGCCTCACATCATGAATCATAAACTTGAAAATTCTATGTTCTCCTTTAATTTTTATTGCAAATCTTAATATGCTAAAGGTGTCATTCCTCGATTTTACACCCTGAGTGTGGTCGGAAATCATAACCACTACTAATCCCAAGCAACCCTTCATTTGGCATACTATAAGATTGAACACTGAATAATGAGGAAGCTAAGATTAATAATGATGGGCTAAAATGATGATGTCACAACCCAAACCATCGTTACTGACACCTACATCAATCATTTTGTGGGTGAACCAATCCTAGGCAAAACAGAGGGAGAGAGGCAACTCCAAATGTCAGTAGCTCACCCTAGTCCCTAAATCCCAAGAGCTTCTTCGCACGAGATCCAAATCAGCAGAAAAAATTTATAGTACTATCTACAGGGTGCAGCAAGGTAGTATGAGTACCAACAAGTAAAACTCAATAGGTATAGGTCGACTGAGCTCCAAAGATAAAGCAAGCATAAACAACAGGTAAGAAGGGAACATATAGCACAAGTATCTAAAGCAAAAACCAGGCAATCATAATAGGAAATAAATTGATACAAGGAAAGAGGATAAAAGAAGCAGGTAAATGAAGTAAGGGGACGTACCCGGAGGTGCTAGGCAAAAAACTCATTTACAACAAAACTCAACGAAGGATGACAACTAGTCGAAGGCATACTAATCGGAATAATCACAATATCACATAAAATCCAAGAAGGCCATTCTAAACCATACCCTACCTAAATAATGTCAAATAGAAGGGAACAAAGGCAATATCTACCATCAAACAAAGGACCCCTTTATACTACCTCAAGTACACAATCAATCAAATAATTACCTTACCGAGCCCCTATATGCCCAAAAAGTAAACAATAACAAACTAAACCCATACAGCACCCCATAAGACCAACAAGTACAAACAACAACCAATTATGTTGGTGATAGTCAATGCATATGAATGTGAGTTATTCAATAAAATTAGTAGTACCATCAGTGCCAAGTGCCAAGGTATATAAACCTACCTCATGCCTCAGACAACCAGATAGGACCCATGTGCCTCCCTCTTCATGTTCAATGGATCACACATTTGTATATACTTGTATGGTCCTAATCTAGGTCTTACATAATTGATCTGGTTGGATCCAATCTTTCATGGTAACCAGAGATAAATAGAAAAACTAATATCAAAAGGGTCAGCGACTCTCCAACCGGTCAAGTAAAATTTGAGTGCATCATCGATGCCTCTATATTTCAAAGTCAATTTATAAAGTAGTAAATGTAGTACAACTCCCATAGAAAGATCAGTTAGAAGTAATTCGAGCAAAAATCCTACTTCTCAAAGAAGATGTTGAGAACGAATGCATGCACCGGGGTCATACTATAAATTACGTGAGATTGAGAAATCAATACAATGCATACCATCACCAGCATCAAACCGCAATACCTCACACCTAAAGCACATAAACTAAACTGGAATCAGTTGATGCTCAATCAAGGCCCCGGGCCAAAAATACTCCAACCAACTCAACGATAATAACATAAGAGAAAACAACTTTTTTAGGCAATGAAAAGAATTATGAAGATTCAAAATTTGAAGGAGTAACTCAAGGTTTTTCAAACACAGCCAAAGCTGTCTAGAGGCCGCTTAAGCAGTTGCACCAGTACCAACACAGGCTAAACTTTGATGCTTCAGACTCATCCAGAGTCCCGTGAACACAAATCATATGTGAAATATGATTCTAAACTTATTCTAGACTCAACAGAATCAATAATACAACATTAAGAGGTCATTTACTAAATATTTTGGTTAAATTAAACACTTAAACTATTACAAAGAAAGTAATCGGGTGTTCAAAATTGAAATGAAGACCTAGATACCCAAACCAAAGGTCCTACTAAACTAAATTCAACATTCCAGAGCTAAAGCGTTGAAAATATTCTCAGAGAAATAATCACAGGGTCCTTCTAGACCAATCTCAATGTTTCACATCTAAGGAAACCATCAAAATTCCATTCTAGGGCCGTCTATCTGAACTTTTGACCAAAGTCAACCGTTCAAGTTTCAAAGGCTCCAAAACACAGAAACTCACACAAAATCCAAACGAACTATCCGACAACTGAGCTACCAGCCTCAACAAATCATAAATTTTTTGAGACTGCAGTAAAAAAGCTCTAAAAACTAAAATATTAGAAAAATAATGGAAATAACCTGAAGGTACATTGCAACCTATTTTATCTTCAAGTTGCATGTTTCGATTGATTAAGTTGCATGATGTTATATGGTGGATTCATGTCGACCAATGATGTCTACCAATATGTATTATTTGTATTTCTACTAATATTGCTATGCCATGTGGCATAGTTTTGTTGCAGGATTTAGAGATGTTTCATATGTGAATGTGAAAATGATCTCTGATAGTTTCTACTCTTCTTCCTGTATGGTGGGAACTACGTCTATATAATATAAAACTATGCATCCTTTTAAAAGTTGTTGTACTTGGTTAGACTATTTCCTTGGGTGAAGGTTGAGTGTAACTCTAAGCAAAAGGAATTTATTTTAAAATTGAGTTAAAATGTAAGGACCTGATTGGTCATTTTATTATTTTTCCATGAAATTTACCGCTTAACCCTCACGATATTGACCCCGAGTCTTCTATGATTGAGTTTTAAATGTTGGTTTTGGACTTTAAGTTAAAAGTTGAGAATTTTGCAAGTTTTGAGTTTGAAAGATTTAAGTTGTTAAGAAAGTGGTTTTCGGTGTCCTTTGGAGTTTTGAGTGTCGAAATAGAATTTTGTCGATTCCATCAATCTCAAAAGGTGAAATCTAATATGTGAGAGTTGTTAGTTTTATATTCGGTGTCTTTTTGGGAATTTGAGGTCCTAAGTTGTAAATTTGTGAAATTTTAGCCTTTAGGTTGACTTTGGTCAAAATTTGAGGTTCAAATACTCAAATCAGAATTCCAAGAATTTCGTTGGATTCGGGGGATGATTTTAGGCCTAGGTGAGGTCTTGGTTAATTTTTCAGAGGTTCCAAGCTTGTTTTAGCCTTTTTAGGCGTTGAGTTAGTTTCTTGTGATTTTCACGGATATTGGGTCAAGGAGACCTCGGATAGTCACTTAAGCGGAACCTGGTTTGCAAAAGCGAGATTGGCCTTTTGGGTGGGACTCACAAAAGTAAGACCCCTAGCTTTTGCAGGGTTCACCTAAGCGAAACCTGGTTTGAAAAAGCGACATCATAGGGGGTTTTGACCTACAAATTTTGGAGTTTAAGCCCCATATTTTATTTTTGAGCTTGGGGAACCATTGGTGGCAATTTTAGAAAGAATTTCTTGCGCTAAATTATTTGGGTAAGCTTTTATGATCCTAAAACTTCATTTCCTTTGATTATTTATGGATTTTAACATCGAAATTTGAGATTTTGATTGGTAAATGGCAAAGCTTTTCAAAAACTAAAGTTCTTAGCTAAAATGGAGATGGTGAACTATTTTTTAGTCTTTTTTCAAAATGATTTTGCCCAATGAGTTCCTAAATCCTTGAGTATTGTTTTCAAGTATTAAATTTCAAATTCAAACCTCCATTTTGAAATTGGATTTTGAGTTGATTGACCCATTTCTCTATATAACTGATGTGGGTATTGTTATTTCTGGAATGTGATGGTGGATGCTTGTTTATATATACATTATATGGCTTTGGAAGTGATTCGAAAGGGGAAGACTCAACTCTTGGAGTGATTATTGATTAATTAGGGTAAGTAATCTCCTAAACCTTGTATTCAAGTAGAATTCGTGCATTCCCTTCGTTGCTTGTGTTTTGGGAGTAATGGGACTGAGGAAAAGGGTTAAGTATCCACTTGATAACTTTTAATGAATAAAAATGGGTTGAAATGAAAAGGCTATGTGATGATAATGAAGTTTGTGAATTGTCTTGTCGTAACCTTGTTGATTGATTGATGAAAAGCTTGATAGCACGAAAATGGACTTGAATTGTATAAATTCTTGTCTCTTTCATGTGATGTGATATTGCTTGTGTGCATTGATTGTTGAATACCATAATGAGACATGTGATAGTTTTGATGATGAGGTATTTGCCAAAAAGTGCTTATGATGCCGAGGTCTTTGTCGACAAGTGTTTATGATACCGAGGTTTTCACCGGTAATTGTTATTATGCTGAGGTCTTTACTGGTGATTGTCATTACGCCGATAGAAATGGTTCCGGCTAGTGATGTGATATAAAGCCGATGAAAAATGGTTTCGGCTAGTGAATTGATATAAAGTCAATGGGAAATGGTTCCAACTAGTGATTTTTAAAAAGCCGATGGAAAATGGTTTCAGCTAGTGATATTGTGTCAATGGGAAATGATTTTGGTAAGAGATTGTGTCAAGCCCTGAGCCCACACCCTAAACGTAACTGGCACTTGAGAACCATTGCTAGTCCCCAAGAAAACCCTTGGCCTGGCTCAATACTTAGCAGAAGACTTACTCAACATTATATGAACTTGAAAGTAAAGGTTTAACTCAAGTGTCTCAAATACATAACTAAGAATATTTAAAATATTCAACTAGACATAAGAAGGCGACTCAAGTTTTAAACATTTCACAATGGAAATTAAAAAGACTCCTAAAAAAAATACTACCTACGACGCCTCTAATAACTATTATGGAAGTCGGGACAAGACCCATGACCTCCTAACAAAACTAAAAGTAGATGTGAAACCTTTCGAAGCGAGGAGGCTCACCAAAGCAACTCTGTAACTGCAAGTGGTATCAACGAAGCGCCTGTTGATGACCCTGATTACCTGCATTATGAAAGATGCAGGCCAAATGGCAACAATACATGGAATGTACGAGCATGCAAGGGGAACTCTAAAGCACAGACATAAGCTTAAACTGATAAAAAGGAAGAATATACTCACCTCATCTCAACTCAACTCATCCCAACTCAAGGATACTCAAGGATACACAAAGATACTCAAACTCAGAAGTACTCAACTCAGTTCAATATAAAAGCAACAATAAAGATAAATTATAAATAAATCTTTTAAAACAGTAGCTAATAACTCAATGTATTTAAAAATACAATATTAACTCTTTTACTCTTATTTGGGAGTTTCTCTAACGGACAACCATCACTATGAGTTATGTTATGATACAGTGTCTCGCCCACACTGCCAGGACTGTCCTATACCTTGGCAGAGTATAATACATCCTCAACTAAGTGGATCTACTAAGCTATGCTTAAAAGCAATAAGGAATCATCTAAAAAGTATGACCTTTTTTACCCATGTTGGCATACATGGTTTATGAGGACTTTGAGTTGTCTGAACTCGTTCCCATATCGGTGCTCAATACTATTCCCAATAATATAACTCATGCTCATATGTTTAAAAACATTTCCTCATTATCAAACTTTGAGATTATTACTCAAAAGGTTCTCTTAAAAGATATAGTGCTCAAAAACTCCTCATGAACTCGTTTGGAAATCAAAGTTTCCTCTCATTTTAAAATGTAAAACATTTACTCTTGGGAATACTTAGTTTCCTTATATTCATTTTGAAAAATGAAACTCGACTCTCCTCATCCTCATACTCAAGTACTCAAGTCTTAAAACAAGTTTTAAACAATTGTAAAAGGCTTCTCAAATTGACTCAAAGAACTTTCTCAAACTTAACTCTTAACTCTATCTTGAATTTGAATTATAAATTCAAGAGTTATGATTAGGATATATAGGACTTCTTAATGATTATATGTAGTTTGGATAGTTATAATCAGGAAGAGAGCGAAGATACATTTTAAAAGAATTCAGACGGAACGAAAGACAGAAGACGGGTGGGACAGGCGACCCTGGAGCATTCTTGGTGTAGGGCGCCAACCACTCAACTTCAGATGACCAACTCTGGCACACTACAGGGGCGTGCATCTGTGGCGCGTCGCGCCACCCCCTCCCCAGAATGTTTTGACGAATTTTTCTTCTCAATTTTTTGCCCTAATTCACCTAGAAACGATTGATTTCTTCCTAACTCTTTTAGATTTGTATGACCAACATAAGTAAAAGAAAATCTACTCAAATATCCTCAAGAACAACCCTCAAACTCAAAACTCTCACCTCAAGAACTCATCAAACTCCAATAATAAAGATTGAAGAACGAAACTTCAAGAAAACCCATCAAGAACTTCAATACACAGATTTCATGGACGAACTTGATAAAGAAACTCATGATTGGCGTGAGGGTTAACTAACTCATCACTATGAAAGCTTACATACCTCGAAAGAATCAAATTCTTTGCAAAAATCCTCAAAGATCACAAGACCCTTGAACGCTTTAAGCTTTTCTCCCTTTTCTCCTCTTAAACATTGCCCTAACCTTCCAAACGTTTTTAGACTTTAGCGTAAACTTATTTTAATCAGATTTGACCCCTAATTTGGGTGTAAAAACTTGTGGGGCTAGTGGGGTAAAGGAAAATACCAAAATACTCCTCAATTCGGATGAATTTCCTTAACTGGACAGGTTGTACTCAAACATGCATATCTCCCTCGTCTGAACTCAAAAATTAGCAAACTCGAGGGCGTTGTAAATAGGATTCAAAGATCTTTCACTTTTTATCTCATGGGCCACCTAAATCATCATGGACTGAAAGTTATGGTCATTTGAAGTTGACCTAAAACTAACAATTGAAGACTAACTTGCACAAATCTCAAATTGGCTATTTCTAATTTAGTTCTTTCTAAAATTAGCACTTTCTAAGACCGAGCTGTTACAGATTGATCATTGTGATTTAATGCATTTTTGTTCTTATGTGTTGCCTACTTGTTAAATGTGATTGATGTACTTGTTACGTGTGATGAATCTACTTGACATTGAGGTTTACTTACTTGACTTTTTTTATTCTTGAAATGTGACTATCGAACTGTGAATATTGGGCCTTGTGAGCCGTGTATTGTAGAACTGTTAGGTTGGGCTGATTTCTGTGCAGGTTGTAGTTTGAGGAGGTTCATTTGGAGTGTAAAAGGTACTCAAAATTCTTGCTAGGTTTTCTTATTTATTAAGTTGCTTACTGGGTACCATGATGTTGGTACTCACCCCTTGTTTCTACACTTGTGTAGGTTCCGATCCCAGACCAGTGTGATCTCTTTCTCCTTCTTCTAATTTCGAGGCTAGTCAAGGATTTTGAGCGGTAAGTGCTTGTCATTCGGCGGGCCCTCTTGTTCCTTTACGTTATGTTTTATTCTATTTGAGAAACAAAGACTATGAGACTTGTATTTATCTTTCAAATTCTATTTTTATATTAGTGGTTTGTACACGTCACAACCAAAATTTGGGGTCTTGTTTAGAATGAATAAATTTCACGCCTTTGATCTTGTTCTAGTTTTATATTTCCGCATTTCTTTCTTTTTCATTGGATCGAGGATGACTTGTCTTGGTGGGAATAGACGTGTGTCATCACGTGCATTTTTGGGTCGTGACAGAAGAGTATTTATATATGTAAATAGGGTGTTAGCTTATAATTTTTTAAGTTCCACATTTAATGTCTTAGTTAGGAGGTAAGAGTTCTCATATATAGGTGTTAGAGTAGGTGTCCGCATAGTGCGATGAGTTTATTCACAATTTTCTTCATCAAAAATTGATATTTTTTATTCAAAGTAATTATAAAATTTAAATAAATATTAGTGATATTCAAAATGATAAAGCTACACCTAAAGTATGTTTGAATTTAAAATTAAAGGTTAAATATAAAGAGGATATCATAATTTCTAAAAAAGTACAATAATTAAATTAAAATAGAGTAGGTGTCCACACGGTCCGGTGGATTGATTCACAATTTTCTTCATCGATAATTGATATTTTTATTCACAGTAGTTATAACATTTATATAAATATTAGTGATATTCAAAATAGTAAAGCTACAACTAAAGTATATATGAATTTAAAATTAAAGGTCAAAGCTAAGAGGGTATCATAATTTCTAAAAAAAATTACAATATTTAAATTTAAATAAAACCAAAAAAAATTAACCTTTTTTAGAAATGCCCCTGCTGAAGCAAGCATGTCGATGGAGACAAATAGTGATAAATAAAGATGAATTGTTATAAAATTATGAATATTGGTACTAATAGTTTAGAGAAAAATATTTAATTTTAAAAATATTTAATTTTAAAAATATTTATTTAAACAAATAGTAATCAAAATAATATATAAGTTGGTCAAAATTGGGTGTCAATAATATGGATTTCATAAATCTAATTTTTATTGAAGCACTAAATAATAGGTTCAAAAGCTAATTCATTTTCTTTTCCAACTTCCATAAAATAATTTACTAGTTGCATTTAATTTGTAATTTACCCACTTCATCTAGATTTAAAAATTTATTGATTGAATTCACTTGGAAAATTGGTGTACCACCTATGTCTTATATATATTAGGAATTCCGTTTTGAATCAATATACAAGATAAAAAGATTATCATTGAGATTGGAGATATAGTGAAGTTGTAAAGAAGATGAAAAAGGAATCAACCATTGTATTCACACTTCTTTGTCTGTTTATTTTGCTCGGTTAAGTTTCTTGTCCTTTACCTTCATCTTCTCTCTCTCTATCCCTCTATCCTTATCATTTATATCTTCTTATATGGTATGTCGACAACTTTTTTTCTTTATACAGATACACATACTGGCATATGCTATGTACATACACATATGTATTTGAAAAAGTTTAACGTTTGCGATTTGTATTACATATACTATATGTTTACCAATTGATCCATCTTATTATTTTTTGTCTCAAATATATTTTCTCCCTATATCATTTTTTTCAAGCACAAACAAAATATAAAGGAAAGAAGATGTAACACCCCAGAAATTTTTTCGAACTAAGGCTCGAATCATCCTTCGTTGTAAGTATGATTTTACCAAGAAATTTAAAATTTCTTAAGTATTAAGGTCAGATCACTAGATGTAGCACCTTGATTTCTAAAAAGAATTAAATTGGAAAAAGCAAAATCTGAAATTTTGCAAGTTATGCTTAAGTTATAAGTTTTGGGTCAACTTCAAACGACAATAACTCTCACTAAAGGATGAGTTAGGTGGGCTACCAGATAGCTAATGAAAGGTCTTTGAATTATCTTTCTAACTCCACCGATTTTGCTAAATTTTGAGCCCGTATGAGAGAGATATGCCCGTCTGAAGTCGGGTTATCCAAATAAGGAAAATTATCCGAAAATATGAGGGGTATTTTGGTCTTTTCCTTACCCAATCGGATTTAAGAATTTTTAGTAAGGTTTTACGAGTCTAAACTTATTAGAATTAGTTTCATTCATCCCCAAAAGCGTTTAGGATTTTAGAGAAAAGATTCAGAGGAGAAAAAGTTCAAAGTTTCAAGCGTTCGTTCAAGAAATTCAAGATTTCACCAAGAACTCAGTTCTTTGAGGTATGTAAGCTTCCATAGTGTTGGGTTCGTTTACCCACACACCAATTATGATTTATTCAGCGTAATTTCGTTCTTGAAATTTAAGGATATAAGTTCTTGATGAGTTCTTGATAAGTGTTCTTGAAGTTTCCTTATCGATTAAGTTTTGATGTAAGATTCTACTTGGATCAACTTCAAACGACCATATCTCTTAGAATATAAAGAGTTACGTGATCCATA
>JAJOOO010000896.1:0-33300 GCA_029582685.1 Solanum piurae
AAGTTCAACATTTGGGAATTAGATTTATGTTACGTAGGCATTTAGAGAAAAATTGAACGATGCTTTAAAAAGTAATATTTTGAAAACTAACTAAAAAATCAATCAAATGTATAAACAATAATTGTTTTGATAAAAAAAGGAAAAACAAATCATGTACAAAAATGGGACACAATACTTGTTGATATTAAATATAAGATACGCCTCTTCTACATCTATATCCCCCCCCCCCCCATTTACTAACATACACAATCCAAAAATATAAAAATAGAAATTAATATAACTTTATAAGCATAATTTCTAATTAATTACCATTGATGTCTTTTTGTTGTTCTTTGTCAAGCATTGTTTCCTCAACAAAGTCGTATAGATCCTTTTTTGTGTTAGTGTCTTCATCAGATCTTTTGTTCAGCATTAGATTTTCTCCCTTTTCTCCTTTATTTTTTACATCGGACTTTTGGTTTTGCACCATCTTCATGGGAGATTTCCTTCCCTTTTCAATTTTCATTCCAAAGATCTGCAGAATCAAACAAAAGACAAGATCAATCGAGGTATATATTTAAATAAGAGTTCATGCTTACTTAAAAGTAAAACATTTTCTCTATAGTACTAATGGATTTAAAGTTGACAAGAAAAGTCTTAAAATAGGAAAAAAACCATTCAATTAATTAGGAGTAGAACTACTATGTGAACCTTTCTCCTTATAATGATAATAAAAAAGTTAGAACATATTATGTATGAAACTCCTTAAATAATTCAACAAAACATGGGAAAATAATAAATGGACTTTGTTTTTATTTTTAGAAAAATTGCAATAGGATAACAAATTTATTTCCCAGTACAAGTACAAATTAGTGGGAAAAAAATTTAATTATTGTTGTTTTGCCTATGCCAAACTTAGATTGAGCATTTAGTCATACAAATATGAAAATATCCCATAAAATATTAAACCTAGCTTTCAGGTCAATAATTCAAAATCTAGTGAATGTAAAAAAATTAATTCCACCTTGAAGGCAAGGAATATGTGTTTGTGAGAAGTTTTGGGCTTAAAACATCTCTGGCCTATAGGCTAAACCTAGGTAGGTTACATCCATGTGATATATTAATAAACGAAAAACATGTTTTTACTATCCAAAAAGTTACAATATTCATCCCTCCGTTAGTTCACTAACAATTATAGTCAAAACAAACTTTTTTCAAAGATCTTTCTGTTATGCCATTTTCACTCATGCATTTTCTACAAAAAATCTTGCGTTATCCAACATCCTCCCCAGTTGTACTAAAACCCAAATAAAAATTAATGAATCCTTTCTTCTTTGTTACGCTTCTTGTTCATGGAAGTAGCTAGCTTGTTTTCTTCAATTTTGTGAAGAATTTGGAAAACAACTGATAAATAGAATGGTTTTGGTGAAGTTGGTGTTTAATTTTATCTTACCACCAGCAAGTATGGTGATGTTAGCATGTGCACGACCAAATTCTTTTTCAGGAAAACATCAGAATTGTTTTAGGACGAACTTTCTTTGGTGAAGATATAAGGATGAGGTTGTTAGTATCACTAGAACCTCTTTTAGAATTGTATAGATAATTCAAAACTTTAAGCAAAGGTTACACTACCTTTTCACAATTATGATTTTATGTACTCGTCAATTGAAAATTTATTCGTTGAATTTTAATCTCTATTGAACAAATATTTTTATAAATTGATTTAGCAAATATGTCATAATTATGAATCCTCCAGCCTCTAGGAATTGAAGAAGCTCAAGTTTGCGAAAACGACGGGATCGTTTTAAACAAATATCACTATTCAAATTTCAATCTTAGGATTCTCCATGTTTTGAGAGAAGGGATGAGAAGATTGTTTGATATATAATTCAGCAGGCTAAGAATTGTTGGTGTTTTCTTTTAAAATGGGACAACAAAAGGAATTGGTTGAAATACTCTCAATAATTTTGTTAAACATAGAAGAAATTTAAATATCCAATTTGAGCACATAATATGCATAAAATTTAAAATTCAAAATTAAAAAAAAAAAATAGAATTCTCAACAACTAAAACAACCTTATAGAAATTTAAATTTCAAATTTATCCTAAACCTAGACAATTTATTTTATTAATATTATTACAGTAACTAAAGTAAAATTCAACACTGCTCCTTTGCTTTAGTTATTGCAATTGAAAAAAAGTTCCTATTTAATTTCTGCTCTGACAGTTGATGTTGAATTCTGTTCATTATTATTTAACTTAAATATTTCTTCTTTTTCTTCTTTTGGCTTTGTGCTTAAAAAAATTCTTCAATAACCTTGTTGTGTCTAAAATCTCTTTTGAAAGTATTTTACTCTGACCTTTTGTAGGATTTGCAAAATGTAGTCGTAAGGATTTTTTTTCCATCACATACCACATAAGTTTCAAATTATGGTTTTATTCTCACCGACCAAATTGGATAGTTATGTCTGTTCAAAAAGAGACTTTTGTTTGCCATTTTTTAGGGTAAAATAGTGGTTGAAAATAGCTTGTGCGTTGAAAAAAAACATGGGCTGAAAATAGGGTTGAAATAGGCTGAAAAATAGCTCTTTTGGGTTAAAAGTAGCCCTGACGGGTTAAAATGGATTGCCCTTCCTAGTTAAAAGTGATATGATAGTTATTTGGAAAAACTCACCGATCCCAGATCAATAAAGTTCTTGATACCATTTTTGGTGTTTTTAAAAACTGGGGAGCAAAAAGAATTTATTGAAATACTCTCAATAATTTTATTCAGCATAGGAGGGGTTTAAACAACCAATTTGACCACACAGTATGCAGAAAATCTGCAATTCAAAATTCAAAAAGCTAGAATTTCTCAACAACTTAAACAACCTAATAAATAATTAAATTTCAAATTTATTTTAAACCTAGACAATTCATTATATTAAAAATTATTGTAGTAACTAAAGTAAAATTCAACAAGAATACTTGGATAAATTAACTTGAATTGGTCAGATGAATGTAGACCTAAGAGTTAAATACAATAATAAGTGTTGAAAGATGAAAGCAATTTTGAAATATTTAATAGACATTACTCAAAAGAAATGAAATCTAAGCATTCTCAACTTGTCCATAGGACAAGATTTAATAAACAAAAACCAAAGTGTCCTATCATGTTATCCTTTCATCATTAGATGATTTATAGTGCAGTTTTTATATCTTTATTTGTATTTATTAGAATATATATTTTCTTGTTAAGTTAAAATTAATCAACTAATGGAAGGTAATTTTTTTTTATGAATGTTAAAATAATCCTTCAAATTTTCAAGAATAATTTCTTATTTCAACTTTAAATTTGGGGCTACTAAGTTTTTGTATAGTATGATGATGATGATGATGATTAACATAAGATTGTTTCTTACATATATAAAGAGATTTTTTCCCTACTATCAAATGAGAGATAAAAGAAATAAATTTAAAATGATTTCAAATTCATGATAGGAGAAATAAACAATCATTTTTGTAAAGCAAATAACATTTGCTAGGTCAAAGTGTAGAAGAAAAAGTGAATAAAAAGGTGAAATATAAAAAAATAAAAATAAAATTTGAAAGTATCTAATTTACCATGACATAATCATTGTCTTTCATTGTAGGAGCAAAATGAGTCTGGATTCAACGTATCTCTCTTCTCAACCTAAATTAAATGAAGGAACAATCAGATTAGGAAAAATTGGCTAATAGAATGCTAGAAAAATCCAGAAAGTTTCAGAAAAAAATCAAGAAAAATCTATGCTTTATCAAAACATGAATGAATTTTAGAGAAAAACTCATCACGAAACAACACAAAGAAAGAGAAGAAACAAGAAAAGATAAATGGAATGTGGATGTATGAAAACTCACTTTCTTTGTAATTTTGGTGAAGAATTGGTGTTTGTTAGGCTATATATATATACACACACACTTTAGATTTGGTGTTTTTTGTAATCTACTTTAGATTTTGAGCTCTACTTCTAGAGAGTCGTGATTATTGATAATAGAGTACACATTTTTGTTTCAAGCTTTATCTTTTTTCCTTTTTTTAGTTTCATTCCTTATTTATTAATAAAATCTAATTTGAATCCTTACTATATATGAATAAGTATACATAAGATATAGTAGCTTGATATATGTCCTTTTGATCACTTTACTTGTGAATATATAAAATTCTTTAATTTCTTTATATTTAGGGTGATATACTTCTAAGAATAATTCAAATATAATACATATCTTACAAAAATAAACCAAATCAGACATGTTAATTGATTGAGAATTGAATATATCGTGTCACATACATCAAAGACGGTTGAGAATCTTACCGAAAATACCTTCTCTACGGGTACTTGTATGAAATTCACCAAAGCTTGAGGTGTGTCAAACACTATCCTTAATAATATTTCACCCAGTATAGGTGTATCCCCTGAATTTAATAAGCTCTTCTAGAAGAAATTAGGAGCTAGAAACTAACAAAGATAGACAAAAGAGTATAGTAGAGATTTTATATATATAAATAATTGATTTATAAAACATTAAGTGAAATGTATAGAAGTCTAGCAGGAAATTAAAGAATTGTTACCTGCATTGTCAATGGAAAACAACACAAGGAGAAAGAGAACTTTAAACAAATGTTCCCATCTTTAATTTTTTTTAATCTTCTACAGAAATTTTTCTGAAAATGAGAAGCATCAAGGTCTCTTATAAAAAAAAAAAAAAAAAAAATAAAAAAATAAAAAAAATAATAATAATAAAAATAAAAAAAAAAAAAAAAAAGATTGTTTATAGAGTAAATATAGGACATATGTTTTCTCGTAATTTTTAGTCAAAGGTCAGTTAAACATTCAACCCATAATAGACTTTTTACCACGCAATTAATTCATTTTGCCTTTTTATGGGTAGAATAATTACTTTTTTTTCATTTTACATATACTATCAATTGCATTTATATTATAAATTAAATGGAGATGAGATGAAAATAAATACATGAAGATATGGCTCAAGGAGTTAGAAAGGTTGTCTATGGTTCAGTCAAACCTAATTAATTTAGTCAAAACCTTATTTATATAAAGAAATTCATCAATTAAAGAAAAAATATTAAATTTTAAAAGAATCAATTTCTTTTTTTGGAATAGTGATACTTTAATCTTTGACTTTTATTTAATATTAATAGTTTATTTTATTTTTGTCAAGGTGAAAATTTTTATCCACTTAAAATGTCATGTGGCAAGGTTTTTTTTAAAATAAAAAAGAGAATATAGTATTACACACACCACTAAGGTGTGCTTCTGTTACTAATATGTGATAGTTTAAGTATGAAATTGCACTCGAATAGTTTAGGTATGAAACTCAAAAAAGGAATTATTTTTTATATGGAGGAAAACATTTTTTTTTTTAAAATTCAACTTTTCCATATTAACTAGAGGTCTCAAGTTTGAGCACTAAGTATGAAGAAAATCTAGTTGAGAGCGTAACCCCTGAATGAGCCCTGCAGTCCAATGTAGGCTCCGGACACCGAGTGGGAAACCTAAAAAAAGGATTTGTAAGAATGATTTAGAAAGAAGGTTCCTTAAAGATGAAAAAAAAAAAGAAAAGAGAAAAACTCTTATAATGTATGCAGGAAAAACAAGAAGCATTCAACATTGATTATGTCCTCTTCACCCTCCAACACACCTCATCCTCATCTCATCCTTGTATCCCCCATCCACACCCCTACCCGGACCCAACCTCACTTCCATTAGTATTTATCTATATTATATACATATACATTAAGATAATATTTTTTCACATACCTATCGAATAAAAGAAAATAAGTAAGTAACCCACTTATTTTTGTTGGTTTGGAACACACTTAGAGAGGTAGAATGTAGTTCCAGAAGCTCCAAAATGCTATTCCATAATATAATAACAAAAGATACATAAGGTTAGAGGCTAATTAACTATATATCTTTTCATTAATCCATATAATTAAAAATAGTAAATTATGGTAGATAATTATTAAAAAGTCATAGCTTTATGCAATAACATCATTTGTATCTTCTCGAATAAGTGCACATTTTATCATCATGACGTGTCTCCTTGAATGTTCTGATCCATTTATGTCACGACCCAAGGTATCCCCTAGGGGTAACATGGCATACATGACCCAGAGATGCTCTATAAAATCCACTTAACTTTCATCTTATAAGATAATAAACATATAAGATTTAAAAGACAGTTTCAACATATAAGACTTTATGAAAATGAAGCGGGAGTCTAAACATCGTCTCAAAGACATCTAGTACATAAGAAGTGATCGAGACACATCCCGTACATCAAGTCCAAACATTGAAATGAAATGACATATCGAAATAAAGGCTCGGTCCTCGAATGCATGAGGACTCACCAATCCTCAAGTTTGTACTAACAATCCCTAGCCACAGAATTTCGAACCAGAACCATCAGAGCCTACATTTGGTAGTACAAAAAATGCACTATGTATGATATCTATGCATAAAACATATAAAATCATATTTACAAAGATCTTTTCCTGACATGCAATGACAAAGCTAAAACATGATATAAAAGATTGAGAAACATAAGTCATAAAACATGGTAATTGCAAGATAACATCTTTCAAATATTTGTGAGATACTTCTAGAAGTAACCTTAGTTAATTATTGTGGGAGATTTACCTTTAACCGACATATAAGATCATGTGAGCTATCAACACAGAATCCAGTGTCTGCCCCACACCGAAAAAGGGTGTCCTACTTGCCAATGTAAGACCATGAACTCCTAGCTATTGTAGATCAACTAGCTAATGTCTATCTAAGACAATCATCCTACGGGGGAACATAGGTATGAGATAAGGAGATTGCGACTAGAAACTCGACCTCTACTAACGACAGAGCTTCCATCTCAATATCCTCTCTGTGCTAAGCGTAATTCCCATGTAATATTCATTTTCTTAAATTATCTTCATTATCCATGGAATGGCACGTCATACTACCAATCCAGCTAAGTCATAGATCATCCATGGAAAGGTGCGATTTAGATTACCAATCCAAGTTAGGTTTCATTAGAATAGCTCCTTAACTTTGATTCATTATAGGTGAGAAAACCTTCAAACCTTAGGACCAACTCACGCCAATAATAAGGTTGTAATGAATGTCCATGAAAGGTTTAGGCTAAAAACAAGCCAAAATCCTATATCACCAAAAAATCATGGACTATAGCACACGAAACACAATAAAATTTGGTTTTCCTGCTTTGGCGCTCATTTGAAAATTTAAATGCATTAGTTTGCCCCTCGAGATCAACTCACGCCATTAATAAGGTCGTAACAGATATCCATGAAAATGTTTGACTAAAAACAAGCCGAGATTTTGTATCACCAAAAAACCATGGACTATAGCACACAAAAAATGATAATATTTGGTTTTTCCCGCTTTGGGGATTGTTTGAACTTAAAAATATGTTTGTTTGCCCCTCGGGAGAAGCTCACGCCATTAATAAGGTTGTAACAGACATCCATGAAAATATTCCGCCAAAAACAAGTTGGAATCATGTATCACCAAAAATTCATGGACTATAGCACACAAAAAATGGTAAATTTTGGTTTTTCCCTCTTGGGGGATTTTTTGAACTTGAAATGCTTCTGTTTGTCCTTTGGGGCCAACTAACGCCATTAATAAGGTCATAACGGACGTCCATGAAAACTTTTGGCCAAAAATAAGACGGAATCTTGTATCACCAAGAATCCATGAATTATAGAACACAGAAAATGGTAAAATTTTGTTTTACCCACTTTGGGGCTCATTTGAACTTTAAAATACGTTAGTTTTCCCCTCGGAACCAACTCACACCATTAATAAGGTCGTAACGGATGTCCATAAAATATTTCGGCCAAAAATAAGCCGGTATCACAAAAAATCCATACACTATAGCACATAAAAAATAGTAAAATTTGGTTTGTCCCACTTTGGGCACGTTTAAACTTGAAAATGTGTCTGTTTGCCATTCGGGACCATCATACGTCATTAATAAGGTCGTAACAAAAGTCTATGAAAACTTTAGCCAAAAACAAGTTGGAAACTGTATCACCAAAAATTGATGGACTATAGCACACGAAAAATGGTAAAATTTTGTTTTTCACGCTTTGGGGATCATTTGAACTTGAAAATGCGTCAGTTTGCCCCTTGGGACCAACTCACACCAATTATAAGGTTAACGAACTTCCATGAAAAAGTTTGGCAAAAAATAAACCGGAATCCTGTATCACCAAAAATCTATGGACTAATAGCACACGCATAATTGTAAAATCCGGTTTTTCCCACTTTGGGACTCGTTTGAACTTGAAAATATGTATGTTTAACCCTGGGAAAAACTCACGCCATTAATAAGGTCATTAAAGACATGCATGAAGAAATTTAGCAAAAAACAAGCCGAAATCCTATATCACCAGATATCAATGGACTATAGCACACAAAAAGCGGTAGAATTTGGTTTTTCTGTCTCTGGGGCTCGTTTGAGCTTAAAAATGCGTCTCTTTGCCCATTTGGATAAACTCACACAATTAATAAGGTCGTAAGAAACGTCCATAAAAAATTTCGATAAAAAACAAGCTAAAATCCTGTATCTCCAAAAAACGATGGATTATAGCACACGAAAAATGGTAAAATTTTGTTTTTCCCACTTTGGAGCTTGTTTGAACTTGAAAATGTGTATGTTTGCCCCTGGGACAAACTCACGCCATTAATAAAGTCAGAACGGACTACCATGAAAAATTTCATCCAAAAACAAGCCAAATCCTATATCACCAAAAATTCATGGACTATAGTAGACGAAAAATGGTAAAATTTGGCTATGCCTGTTTTAGGGCTCATTTGAACTTTCAAATGCATCCATTTGCCCCTCGGGACAAACTCACACCATTCATAATCTTGTAGTGGACGTCCATGAAAAATTTTGGCCAAAAACTAGCCGAAATCCTCTATCACAAAAAATCCTTGGACTATAGCACACAAAAAAAGGTAAAATTTGGTTTTTCTTGCTTTGGAGCTCGTTTGAACTTGAAAATCCGTTTGTTTGCCCCTTGTAATCAACTCATACCATTAATAAGGTTGTAATAGATGTCCATTAAAATTTTGGACAAAAATAAGTCGGAATCATGTATCACCAAAAATCCATGGACTTATAGCACACGAAAAATGGTAAAATTTGGTTTTTCCCGCTTTGAGGCTCATTTGAACTTGAAAATGTGTTTGTTTCCCCCTCAAGAACAACTCACACCATTAATAAGGTCGTAATGGACCTCCATGAAACATTTCGGCAAAAAACAAGCTGGAATCCTTTATGAACAAAAAATCATGGACTATAGGACACGAAAAATGTTAAAATTTGGTTTTTCCTGCTTTGGGGCTCCTTTGAACTTGAAAATGCGTCCATTTCCCCCCCCCCCCGAGACTAACTCACACCATTCTCAAGGTCGTAACAGAGGTTCATGAAAAAAATTCGAAAAACATGTCGAAATCTTGTGTCACCAAAAATCCATGGACTATAGCACAAGAAATATAGTAAAATTTAGTTTTTCTTGATTAGGGCTCGTTTGAACATTAAAATATGTTTGTTTGCCTCTCGGGACCAACTCACACCATTCATAAGGTTGTAATAGATGTCCACAAAAAATATCTGCAAAAAACAAGTAGGAATCTTGTATCACCGAAAATCCATGGACTATAACACACAAAAAATGGTAAAATTTGGTTTTTTCCACTTTGGGGCTCGTTTGAACTTGAAAATCCATATGTTAGTCCCTCAATACCAACTCACTCCATTAATAAGGTCGTAACGCACGTCAATAAAAAAATTTGGCCAAAAACAAGCCGGAATCCTGGATCACAAAAAATATGTGGACTACAGCACACGAAAAATGGTAAATTTTTTTTTTTTTCTGATTTGGGGATCGTTTGAACTTGAGAAAGGCGTCTATTTACCCCTCGAAACCAACTCACAACATTAATAAGGTCGTAACAGAAGTCCATAAAAATGATAGCCAAGTACAAGCCTGAATCTTGTATCCCAAAAAATCCATGGACTATAGCACACGAAAATAGTAAAATTTGATTTTTCCTGCTTTGAAGCTCCTTGGAATTTGAAAATGTGTCTTTTTCTCCTTGGGACCAACTCACACCATAAATAATGTCGCAACAGATGTCCATGAAATATATCGGCCAAAAACATGCCAAAATAACATATCACCAAATATCCATGGACTATAGCACATGTAAATCAGTAAAATTTTGTTTTCCCGCATTGTGGATCGTTTGAACTTAAAAATGCGTTTGTTTGCCCCTCGGGACCAACTCACGCCATTAATAAGGTCTTAACGCATGTCCATGGAAAATTATGGACAAAAACATGCCAGGATCCTATATCACCAAAAATCCATGGACCACACGAAAAATGGTAAATTTTGGTTTTTTCCACTTTGGTACTCGTTTGAACTGGAAAATGCATCTGTTTGCCCCACGGGACCAACTCGTGCATTTAATAAGGTCGTAATGGATGTCCATGAAAAAGTTTGGCCAAAAATAAGACATAATCCTTTATCACCAAAAATCGATGGACTAGGCACTTGAAATATGGTTAATTTAGTTTTTTTCGCTTTGAGGCTCGTTTGAGATGAAAATGCATCTGTTTGCCCCTGAGAACCAACTCATGCCATTAATAAGATAGAAACGGACGTCCAAAAAAAAATTCTGCCAAAAACATATTGCAATCCTGTATCACCTAAAATCCATTGACTATAGCACAAGAAAAAGGGTAAAATTTGGTTTTTCCCTCTTTGGGGCTCATTTGAACTTGAAAATACATTCATTTGCCCCTCGGGACAATCTCACGCCATTAATAAGGTCATAAAGGACGTCGATAAAAAATTTTGACAAAAAAAAAGCCAGAATCTTGTATCACCAAAAATCCATGGACTATAGCACACCAAAATGGTAAAATTTGTATTTTTCCTCTTTGGGGCTCATTTGAACTTTAAAATGTGTGTGGTTATCCCTCAGAAAAACTTCACGCCGTTAATAAGGTCATAATGGATGTCCATGAATACTTTTAGCCAAAAACAAGTTGAAATCTCGCAACACTGAAAATCCAAGGACTATAGCAGACAAAAAATGGTAAATTTTGGATTTGCACGCTTGAGGGCTCGTTTGAACTTCAAAATGCGTTCGTTTACCCCTTGGGACAAACTCACACTATTAATTAGATCGTCAAAGATGTCGATGAAAAAATTTGGCGAAAAACAGGCTCGAATCACAAATCACCAAAAATTCATGGACAACACACGAAAATAGTAAAATTTCATTTTCCCGCATTGGGGATCGTTTGAACTTAAAAATGCATCTGTTTGCACCTACGGACAAAATCACACTATTGATAAGGTCGTAACGGAAGTCCATGAAAAAAATTGGCCATAAACAAGTTGGGATCCTGTATCACCAAAAATCCATGGTCTATAGCACATGAAAAATGGTAAAAGTTTGTTTTTCCCGCTTTGGAATCGTTTGAACTTGAAAATGCGTTCGTTTGCTCCTCGGGACCAACTCACACCATCAATAAGGTTGTAACGGACGTCCATGAAAATTTTTGGTAAAAAACAAGTAGGAATCATGTATCACCAAAAAATCATGAACTATAGCACACGAAACACATTAAAATTTGGTATTTCTCGCTTTGGTACTCCTTTGAACATTAAAATGTGTCAGTTTGCCCCTCGAGACCAACTCAGGCAATTTATGAGTTCGTGATGGACCTTCATGCGAAATTTCAGCCAAAAACACACCGGAATCACATATCACCAAAAATTCATGGACTTTAGCATACAAAAAATGGTAAAATTTTATTTTTCCCGCTTTGTTGTTCGTTTGAACTTGAAAATGCATCTGTTTTCCCCTCGAGACAAACTCACACCATTAGTAAGGTCGTAAAAGACTTCCATGAAAATTGTCAACAAAAAACAAGTCTGAATCCCTTATCACAAAAAATCCATGAACTATAACACATGAAAAAATCCATGAACTATAACACATGAAAAAATAGTAAATTTGGTTTTTCCCGCTTTGGGGCCCGTTTAAACTTGAAAATAGATCTGTTTCCCCTAGGTAGCAATTAACGCATTAAACAAGGTTGTAATGGACGTCCATATAAAAATTGGCCACAAATAAGCTGGAATCTTATACCACAAAAAATCTATGGACTATAACACCCGAAAAATAGTAAAATTTTGTTTTTGCCGCTTTGGAGCTCGTTTAAACTTGAAAATGTGTCTTTTTGCCCCTTGGGACCAACTCACGCCATTAATAATGTGGTAACAAATGTCCATGAATTTTTTTTACCAAAAAAGAGTCAAAATCATGTATCACCAAAAATCTAGAGACTAGCACACGAAAAATAATAAAATTTGGTTTTACCTGATTTGGGACTCGTTTAAACTTGAAAATGCGCCATTTTGCCCCTCACGCCATCAATAAGGTCATAACGAACATCTGAAAAATTTCGGCCAAAAACAAGTCAAGATCCTGTATCCCCAAAAATCCATGGACTATAGCTAATGAAAAATGGTAAAATTTGGTTTTTCCTGCTTTAGACTCATTTGAAGTTGAAAATGCATTTGTTTGCTGCTCGGGACCAACTCATGTTTTTTATAAGGTCGTAACGGATGTTCATGAAAAATTTCATTCAAAAACAAGTTGGAATCTTGTATCACCAAAAATCCATGGAACACAGCGTACGAAAAATGGTAAAATTTAGTTTTTCCCAATTTAGGGCTCGTTTGAACTTTAAAATGTTTCTAGTTTATCCTCGACACCAACTCACCCCATTAATAAGGTCATAAAAGAGATCGATGAAAAGTTTGGCCAAAAACAAGCCACAATCTTGTATTACAAAAAAAATCATGGATTATAGCACACGAAAAAGTTAAAATTTGATTTTTCCTGCTTCAGGGCTGGTTTGAACTTGAAAATGCATTTGTTTGCCCCTCACAACCAATTCCCACCATTAATAAGGTCATAAAGGAAGTCCACGAAAACGTTTGACCAAAAACAAGCCGGTATCCTGTATCAACAAAATCCCATGGACTATAGCGCATGACAAATAGTAAAATTTGGTTTTCCCGCTTCAAGGCTCGTTTGATCTTGAAAATGCGTCTGTTTTCCCCTCGAGACCAAAACATGCAACTAATAAGGTCGTAACGGGCATCCATGAAATATTTTGGCCAAAAACAATCTGAATTCCTGTATCACCAAAAATAAATGGATTATAGCACACGAAAATGGTAACATTTAGTTTTTCCCACTTTGGGGCTGGTTTGAACTTAAAACTGTGTCTATTTTCCCTTCAGGACAAACTCACACCATTTATAAGGTTGTAACAGACATTTATAAAAAAGTTTAGTTAAAAAAAAGTTGGAATACTGTATTACCGAAATTCCATAGACTATAGCACAAGAAAAATGGTAAAAATTATTTTTCCTTCTTTGGGGCTTATTTGAACATGAAAAGGCATTTGTATGCCCTTTGGGACAAACTTACACCATTAAAAAGGTCGTAACGAACGTCCATGAAAACGTTCAGCAAAAAACATGCCGGAATCCTGTATTGCCAAAAATCCATAGACTATAGCACACAAAAATGGTGAAGTTTGGTTTTTACTACTTTGGGGATCGTTGAACTTGAAATTGCATCCGTTTAACCCTCGGGAGCAACTAATGCCATTAATAAGGTCGTATACGATGGTCATGAAAATTCTAAGTGAAACCCAAGACGGAAAAAATTGGTAAAATTTGGTTTTTCCCACATTGGGGTTTGTTTGAATTTGAAATTGCATCTGTTTTCCCTTGCGGACCAACTCACGCCATAAATAAGGTCGTAACGGATGTCGATGAAAATTTTCGGCCAAAAACAAGCTGGAATTGTGTATAACCAAAAATTCATGGACTATAGCACACTAAAACAGTAAAATTTTGTTTTTCCTACTTCCGAACTCAGTTGAACTTGAAAATGCATCTTTTTACCCCTCGGGACCAACTCACATCATTTATGAAGTTGTAACGAATGTCCATAAAATAATTTGGCAAAAAATAAGCCGGAATCCTGTATGACCAAAATTTCATGGACTATAGCACACAAAAAATGGTAAAACTTGCCTTCTCCTTCTTTGGGCTCGTTTGAATTTGAAAATGTGTCTGTTTTCCTCTCGACCAATTCACAACATTAAAAAGGGCATAATGGACGTCCATGAAAGTTTGGCAAAAAACAAGTCAGAATCCTGTATCGCCAAAAATCTATGGACTATAGCACACGAAAAAAGGTAAAATTTGATTTTCTCCATTAGGGGATCATTTGAACTTAAAATTACGTTTTTTCGCCCCTCGGGACCAAGTCACGCCATTAAGAAGGTTGTAACGGACGTCTATGAATATATACAGCCAAAAAAGAATCAGGATCCTGTATCACCCAAAATCCATGGACTACAGCACATGAAAATCGGTAAAATTTTGTTTTTCCCGCTTTGGACTCATTTGAACTTGAATATGTGTTTGTTTTCCCCTTGGGACCAATTCACGCCATTAATAAGTTCGTAATGAATGTCCATGAAAAATTTCAGCAAAAAACAAGCTGAAATCTTTTATCACCAAAAATTCATGGACTATAGCACATCAAAATTGGTAAAATTTGGGTTTTCCCGATTTGGAGCTCGTTTGAACATGAAAATGTGTCTGTTTTCCCGTCGAAACTAACTCACGTCATTAATAAGGTCGTAACTAACATCCATGAAACACTTCGACCAAAAATAAGCCAGAATCTTGTATCACCAAAAATCGATGGACTATAGCACTTGAAAAATGGAAATTTTTGTATTACCTACTTTTGGGGCTTTTTTGCACTTGGAAATGCATATGTTTTCCCCTCGTGACCAACTCACACCATCAATAAAGTCGTAACGGACGTCCATAAAAAACATCGGCCAAAAACAAGTTGGGATCCAGTAGCACTAAAAATCCATGGACTATAGCACACGAAAAACAATAAAATTTGGTTTTTCTCGCTTTGGGGCTCATTTGATCTCGAAAAAGCGTATGCTTTCCCCTCGGGATCAACGCATGCCACTAATAAGGTCATAATTGACGTCCAAGAACAATTTCATCTCAAAGAACACCGAAATCCTATATCACCAAAAATCCATGGAATATAGTACACAAAAAAGGTAAAATTTGGTTTTTCACACTTTGGGCCTCGTTTCAACTTTAAATGCGTCTGTTTCCCCCTAGGGACAAATTCACGCAATTTGTAAGGTTTTAACGGACATCCATAAATAGTTTTGGAGAAAAAGAAGCTGGAATCCTTTATTACAGAAATTCAGTGGACTATAGCACATGAAAATGGTAAAACTTGTTTTTGTCTTGCTTTGGGTTCGTTTGAACTTGAAAATGTGTCTAGTTTCCCCTCAGTACGAACTCACACCATTAAAAAGGTCGTACTGGACATCCATGAAAAGGTTAGGCAAAAAATAAGCTGGAATCCTATATCGCCAAAAATCCATTGACTATAATTTAGGTTTTCTCCCTTCGAGGCTCATTTGAACTTGAAATTGCGACTGTTTTCCCCTCGGGACCAACTCATGCCATTAATAAGGTCATAGCGGACGCCCATGAAAATTTTCGGCAAAAAACAAGCTGGCATCACGTATCACCAAAAATCCATGGACTACATACGAAAATCATTAAAATTTAGTTTTTCCCGCATTAGGGCTCTTTTGAACTTGAAAATGCATCAATTTGCCTCTTGGGACAAAATCATGCCATTAATAAGGTAAAAACGGACGTCCATAAAATATTTCAGCCAACAACAAGTCGAAATCCTGTATCACCAAATATTCATAAACAATAGCATATGAAAAGCAGTAAAATTTGGTTTTTCCCCCTTTAGGGATCATTTGAACTTGGAAATAAGTGTGTTTCCCCCTCATAATAAACTCAAGACATTAATAAGATCATAAAGGACATCCATAAAAAATTTCGGCCAGAAATAAGTCAGGATCCTGCATCACCAAAAATCCATACACTATAGCACATGAAAAATGGTAAAATCTGGTTATTCCCGCTTTGGGCTCATTTGAACTTTAAAATGTGTTTGTTTGCCTCTCTTGATCAACTAACGTCACTAATAAGGTCGTAACAGACGTCTTTGAAAAAATTTGGAAAAAAATAAGCTAGAATTTTGTATCATCAAAAATCCATGGACTATAGCACACCAAATGCGGTAAAATTTTGTTTTTCCCAATTTGGGGCTCATTAAACTTAAAAATGTGTCTGGTTTCCACTCAAGACCAACCCACGCGAATATAAGGTTGTAACAAACATCCATAAAACAAATTGGCCAAAAACAAGCCAAAACAATTGGGTATTCCTGCTTCGGGGCGTTTGAACTTGAAAATACAATTGTTTGCCCCTCGGGACCAACTCACAACACTAATAAGAACCTAACAAACGTCCATGGGCTCATTTTAACTTGAAAATGTGTTTGTTTTCCCCTCGGGACCAACTCACGCCATTAATATGGTCGTAAAAGATGTCTATGGAAATTTTTAGCCAAAAACAAGCAAGAATCACGTATCACCAAAAATCCATGGATTATAGCACACGAGAATCAATAAAATTTGGTTCTTCCTAAATTGGGGATTGTTTGAACTTGAAAATGCGTATGTTTTCTCCTCAGGACCAACCCACGCCATTAATAGGGTCTTAACGGATGTCCAGGAAAACGTTCGGCCAAAAACAAGTCGGGATCCTGTACACAAAAAATCCATGGACTATTGTACACGAAAAATAGTAAAATTTGGTTTTCCCGCTTTGGGGCTTGTTTGATATTGAAAATGTATCAGTTTTCCCCTCAGGACCTATTCACGCCTTTAATAAGGTCGTATAGGAGGTCCTAGAAAAATTTCAGCCAAAAACAAGTCGAAATCCTGTAACATCAAAACTCCATGGACTATCGTAGATGAAAAATGGTAAAATTTGTTTTTTCCTGCTTGGAGGATCGTTTGAACTTGAAAATGTGTCTGTTTGCCCATCGAGACAAACTCACACCATTTAAAACGTCGTAAAGGACGTCCATGAAATATTTAGGCCAAAAACAAGCCGGAATCCTATACCGCCAAAAATCCATGGACTATAGCACATGAAAAATAGTAAAATTTGGTTTTTTCCACTTTGGGGCCCTTTGAACTTGAAACTGCGTCAGTTTGCCCCTCGGGACCAACTAACATAATTAATAAGTTTGTAACGGACGCCTATGACAATGTTCGGTAAAGAACAAGGCAGAATCACGTGTCACCAAAAATCTATGGACCATACACATCGAAAATGTTACAATTTTGTTTTTCCCGCATTGTGGCATTTTTGAACTTGGAAATCCATTTGTTTGTGCCTCTGGACCAACTCACGACACTAATAAGGTCGTAAAGGACGTCCATTAAAGATTTTGGCCAAAATCAAGTTGTAATCCTTTATCACCAAAAACCCATGGAGTATAGCACACGAAAAATGGTAATATTTAGTTTTTCCCACTTTGGGGATCGTTTGAACTTGAAAATGCGTCCATTTACCCCTCGGGACCAACTCACACCATTAATAAGGTTGTAACAGATGTCCATAAAAAAATTAGGCCATAAAGAAGTCGGAATTCTGTATCACCAAAAATCAATAGAGAATAGCACATGAAAAATGGTAAAATTTAGTTTTTCCCGCTTTGGGCTTGTTTGAACTTTAAAATTCATTTGTTTACCCCTCGGGATAAACTCACGCCATTAGTAATGTCGTAACAGATGTCCATGTAATATTTCGGCCAATAAAAAACCAAAATATTGTATTACCAAAAATCTATGGACTATAGCACATGAAAAATAGTAAAATTTGGTTTTTCTTGATTTGGGGTTCTTTGAAACTTGAAAATGCATCCGTTTTCCCCTTTGGACCAACTCACGTCATTAATAAAGTCGTAACGGATGTTGATAAATGCTCAAGTACACCTCATCCAATACTAGGTGTAGGCGGTCAGAATCTAGCATAACCCCAATAAAGAGTTGGGGTCGATCCCAGAGGGAGTGATACACGTTAGAATTCAGTTAAGAAGTTGTAAACCTAGTCTAATCAATTGTAGGAATATAAATTATCAAAAGCATTTAGAGAAATAAAAGGGGTTGACATCGAATGTCAGATGGGGGATTAGGTTTGTCAATTAACAATTACAACAATAAGAAAAATAAGGGAGTATTAAGTAGATAAATGATACTTGGGGATGTGATCGAGTAAAGGCAAACTTCGCTATATGGGTAAATTGAAATTTACTAACAGTTGTTGAATCTTAAAAAGTAGGCTAGGCTATTGATGCAATAGTTTTCTCTCGAAAAACTATTACGATTCAAGAGAGTTCTCTCGAACCTCGAGAAGCATAACACTAAAAACAACCCAATACTAATTTATCCACTCTCTCAAACTAGATATGTGTAATCGAGTTAAGATTCACTCTCTCGAGTTGAACGCACAACAACACGATCACTACAATCATCAATCGATAAACATAGTCCTAAAAACCTCTTTCTCAAGCAAGCCTATAACACTAAAGTAGAGCTATATTTACAACGAATTCATGGATTAATACACAACTATCAATTAAATCCACTTCAAATCAACATGTGAATCAGTAAACAACAATACCCATAAGCTAATTAGAGAAAATAATCACATGATCACACCCTCAAGAATGGGGGGTTTAGCAACACATCATAAAAGGGAAGAAATCAATACCAATTATGTTCTCCATAATCTGGGTATTGCAATCAACGTCTTTACAGTGATCCAAAATGTTCAATATCAAAAATCCAACTCAAAATCCACTAAAAACTCCTTAAACTAAGTAAAACCAAGTTTCAAACGAAAGCTCAAAGTTCTCCAATTGAAAAATTACTCAGGAAATATCTGGATTCCATTTCAGCATTTTTTTAATTCGATTTATACGTTCTCAAACTTTGGCCTTCCGGACCACTAGGCTAGGTTAGTCAAGTATCGCCGACTAAGTCTGTCACGCACCGAGGCTACCCTTTTGATGTAACAAGGGACCAAGGATAACGTTCGGAGACACGCCGATTTGCTCCTAGACTTGCCCAGTTTTACAGACTCTAATTTCAAAATAGCTTGAGTACAACGGCGGCCCAGGTTGAGCTCACCGGCCTCTTTGGCGAGTCACCGACTGGACATTTTGCTCGCCAATATCTACTTTTCAAACACATTCCACACTTTAACCTACACAATCGACACACTATTATTTCAAAAACAAAAAGAAAGGAATAAAAACTTGGGTTGCCTTCCAACCAGTGCCTTAGTTAACGTCGTGGCACGACATAAGTCCCCGCTCAATTTTTATTCTTAGGGTTGGCCATAGTGTCACTAGGCAACCCCCCTTATTGTCTCGGGTTTACATGAGACAAAATATGACCCATATGGGTCTCCAACTGTTTGATACAGACGGAATGAGAGGTAACTGTCTGGCTAAGGGTCGACACATCTTCCTTCATCTCTTTCTAAATTTTGTCAGACCCCTCAACCTTGTTGAGAATACGAGACGTCATATCCTTAGACCGACCACCCTTAAAATCCTTTTTCTTTTGATGCTCGTGAGGAGGAATGTACTTGTCCATCTCCCCATTCCTTTTCTTCCAAGTAGGGTTACGATCCCTCCACTCTCTATCACGATCTCTCCAACCTTCATCCCTGTTCCAACCTTAGTTACCACCCTCTTTCGGGTAATTTACACGATAACCACCTCCTTGGTTGGCTAGGAAATTCACCTCTTCATTGTACAATGCTTCAAACTTAGCCTCATCGGGATTAACACACCCGACACCCATAACATTGATACTTCGAGCACCACCTCCCATGAAATTTTTGGACAAAATGTCAAGTTGTGTCATGATCTTTGCCATATTTTGGTCCCTCTCTTGGTCTTTTTTCAGCTGCTCCTTGGTCAATTTGGAAGTGAGAGGAGAGACCTAGTCTTTGCGGGTGTACCATTCCCGATTGATCTTGGTCATGCCATCCAAGAGCTGAGTTGCTATCAAATAAGGTTGTTGCATCAAACCTCTAGGGGAATGTTGGTCAACAACGCCCTTGTTCACTGAATTAAGGCTTCGGTAAAAGTATTGCAGCAACACGTTATCAGGCAAACCATGAGTTGGGTATTGCAACAACAACTTCTTGAATCGTAGCCAAGTCTCATGGATTGGCATGCCCTCCAGACATTTGAAGCTCTAAATGATGTCCTGAAGTGTCATCATCTTTGAAGGAGGGAAAAATCGCATTTGAAATGCGGTGACAAGCTCTTCCCACGAAGTGATTGAGTCTCGTGGCAATTCTGCCAGCCACTTACACGCTTCCTTCATTAAAGAAAATGGGAACAATCTCAACCAGACCGACTCTTGGGATATATTCTTGAAGGAAAACGGCCCGCAAACATCAACAAAATTTCTGATATGCTCATGGGGATCCTTATGAGCCAATCCACCAAACAACCCCTTCAATTGCAAGATCTGCAACATAGTGCTAGTAATGTGGAACA
Organism: Solanum piurae; assembly: GCA_029582685.1. Classification (NCBI taxonomy): domain Eukaryota; kingdom Viridiplantae; phylum Streptophyta; class Magnoliopsida; order Solanales; family Solanaceae; genus Solanum; species Solanum piurae. Next base: position 20,652 of record JAJOOO010000896.1, read on the forward strand.
CAACGTTACCTTCAACCGGAGGTAAGAGGATGACACAAATTCCACCCGTAAGATGAGGGTCATTAGCATTTGGCTCATTGACATCGTTGAAGTTGCCGATGTCATCTTGGTGGCCCAATTGGCTACCATTACTTCCGTTCAAACTCATACTCTCTGTTTCAAAACGCAAACAAGCAAATCAAAACTAACAATAAGTAGATTCAACTATGACTAAAAAGAACAAAATTCAACTTAACCAAAGAATCTTAAACAACACCATTCCCCGGCAGCAGCGCCATTTTGATTTAGACGTATCAAGGACACTTCATCCAATTCTAAGTGTCAATGATCGCTAGTCAGTATATAACCCAACGAAATGAGTTGGGGTCGAATCCCATAGGGAGCAGTACGTGTTTAAGATTCAAAAGTAAAGTACGAATATGATCAAATCAGTCATAGGAATAAACATTATCGAATAAAGACATAATTCAAATCAGGGGGTGAAAAGAATGTCAAATAACAAGGGATTTTTGAATTATAATTATCAACTACAACAACAACAAATAATACGAAATAATAATAATGAGACGGGTTCTTGGGATGTGATTCGATTATAGGCTAATGTAGACAAACGGGTAATTGCAACTGTTAGGAAATAGTTGAATGTTAGTGAGTAAGCTAAGCCATAGAGGGAATAAACTTTCTCTCGAACAATTTACCCTAAATCAAGTTGGTTTCTCTCGAACACCAACAAGCAAGCTAAATAAGAACAGCGTACACCTTAGTCCATTCACTCTCTCGAGTTGAATGTGTGGAAAAGGGTTTATGATTCACTCTTTCTAGATGAACCCATGACAACCCAATACCCACTGACCATCAATCAATAAGTTTGGTTTTAAAACCTTTCTCTCGAGAAAGCCAAAAACACGTAGGTAGATTTGTATTTGCAACTACAATATTTAAATTAACCCACAATTACTGATTAAACTCACTTCTAAAAAACATTTAAATTAATAATTAGCAATACCCATAAACTAAATCAGCTCATAATCACATAATCACACCCCAAGAGTCGGGGTTTTAGCTAGACATCATAATAAGATAAAAATCGTTACCAAATTGTGTTTCCATCTACTAGGTAAGATTAATTTTGTCCTTACAATGGTCCAAATTGAAGAATCTCCAAGACCCACTTCCAATTGCTCGATAATGAAAAACTTCAATTCTTCAAAGCTAAGGAAAACTTATCTCGATACTCAGAGTTCCATATCTTCAAAAATATGATACTTGCTAATTGATAAAAGATACTAAATTAAATGTTCAAAAACGTATTTATCGTCGCCAAAAATATGTTGTGAAGAGCCATTCGATGCAGTAAGTCGGGCTCGGCGATTCACCCTTTGGTCAAGTCAATCGCCTTTTTGCGTTGGCCTTCTACATCCTCAAGGTCTGTAAGTTTGGGCAATACTACACTGCATCGCGGAACCACTCGGTGATTCACTGACTACTCCTTTCTCTCGCCAACTTGATTTTCTCCTTCAGGGATTGGCATACTAGAACTTTAGGAGATCAAATGGCCACTCGGCGCCCAATGGACTTGGCGATCACCAGTCTCTCGTTTCTTCCTTCTTTCAGCTCGCTTCGTTCTTTTTCGCAAATTAGTGCCCTTGCTTTGTTCCGCAATCCAAATACCTGGAAATCAAGGATTTTACATCAGTTATTTGCACAAAATAAGCAATATAGGACTCTAAGTCTATACAAATAAAGCCCTAAATGAGTCCAAATCTTGGATTCATCAAACTACACCTCATCCAATACTAAGTGTAGGCGGTCACAATCTAGCATAACCCCAATAAAGAGTTGGGGTTGATCCTAGAGTGAATGATACGCGTTAGAATTCAGTTAAGAAGTTGTCAACCTGGTCTAATCAATTGTAGGAATAGAAATTATCGAAAGCATTTAGAGAAATAAAAGGGGTTCACATCGAATGTCAGATGGGGGATTAGGTTTGTCAATTATCAACTACAACAATAAGTAAAATAGGGGAGTACTAAGTAGATAAATGATACTTGGGGATGTGATCTATTAAAGGCTAACTTCGCTATATGGGTAAATTGAAATTTACTAACAATTGTTGTATCTTAGAGAGTAGGCTAGGCTATAGATGCAATAGTTTTCTCTCGAATAACTATTACGATTCAAGCGAGTTCTCTCGAAATTCGACAAGTATAACACTAAAAACATCCCAATACCTGAATTTATACACCCTCTCGAACTAGATATGTAGAATCGAGTTAAGATTTGGTCTCTCGAGTTGAACCCACAACAACCCAATCACTACAATCATCAAAGATAAACTTAGTTCTAAAAACCTCTTTCTCAAGCAAATCTATAACACTAAAGTAGAACAGCATTTGCAACTACAATTAATGGATTAATACACAACTATCAATTAAATCCACTTCAAATCAGCATGTGAATTAGTAAACAACAATACCCATAAGCTAATTAAAGCAAATAATCACATGATCACACCCTCAAGAACGGGGTTTTAGCCACACATCATAAAAGGGAAGAAATCAATACCAATTATGTTCTCCATAATGTGGGTATTGCAATCAATGTCTTTACAGTGATCCAAAATGTTCAATATCGAAAATCCAACTCAAAATCCACTAAAAACTCCTTAAACTAAGTAAAACCAAGTCTCAAACGAAAGTTCAAAGTTCTACAATGGAAAAATTACTCAGGATATATCTGGATTCCGTTTCAGGTTTTTTTTAATTCAATTTATACTTTCTCAAACTTTGGCCTTCCGGACCACTAGGCTAGGTTAGTCGAGCATCGTCGACTAAGTCTGTCACGCACCGAGGCTACCCCCTTGACATAGCAAGGGACCAAGGATCACGTTCGGCGACACGTCGATTTGCTCGTAAACTTGCCCAGTTTTACGACTCCAATTTCAAAATAGTTTGAGTCCTACGGCGGCCCAGGTTAAGCTCGCTGGCCTCTTTTGGCGAGTCACCGACTGGACATTTTGCTCGCCAATATCTACTTTTCAAACACATTCCACACTTTAACCTACACAATCGAAACACTATTGTTTCAAAAACTAAAAGAAAGGAATAAAAACTTGGGTTGACTCCCAACCAGTGCCTTAGTTAACGTTGTGGCACGACAAAAGTCCCCGCTCAATCTTTATTGTTGGGGTTGACCATACTGTCACTAGGCAACCCCCCTATTGTCTCGGTTTTACATGAGACGTAATATGATGCATCTGGGTCTCTAACTGTTTGATAGAGACGGAATGAGAGGTAACTGTCTGGCTAAGGGTCGACACATCTTCTTTCATCTCTTTCTAAATTTTGTCAGACCCCTTAACCTTGTTGAGAATACGAGACATCCTATCCTCAGACCGACCACCTTTAAAATCCTTTTACTTTTGACGCTCGTGAGGAGGAATATACTTGTCCTTCTCCGTATCCATTTTCTTCCAAATAGGGCTACGACCCCTCCACTCTATATCACGATCTCTCCAACCTTCATCCCTGTTCCAACCTTGGTTACCACCCTCTCTCGGGTATTTTACTCAATAACCACCTCCTTGGTTGGCTAGGAAATTCACCTCTTAATTGTACAATGCTTCAAACTTAGCCTCCTCGGGATTAACACAGTCGACACCCATAACATTGACACTTCGAGCACCACCTCCCATGACATTTTTGGACAAAATGTCAAATTGTGTCATGATCTTTGCCATATTTAGGTCCCTCTCTTGGTCTTTTTCCAGTTGCTCCTTGGTCAATTTGAAAGTGAGAGGAGAGACCTAGTCTTCACGGGTGTACCATTCCCGGTTGATCTTGGTCATGCCATCCAAGAGCTGAGCTGCTATCACATAAGTTTGTTGCATCAAACCTCTAGGGGAAAGTTGGTCAGCAACGCCCTTGCTCACTAAATTAAGGCTTCGATAGAAGTATTGCAACAACACGTTATCAGGTAAACCATGTGTTGGGTATTGCAACACCAACTTTTTGAATCGTAGCCAAGTCTCATGAATTGGCTTGCCCTCCAGACATTTGAAGCTCTAAATGTTGTCCTGAAGTGTCATCATCTTTGAAGGAGGGAAAAATCGCATTTGAAATGCGGTGACAAGCTCTTCCCACGAAGTGATTGAGTCTCGGCGATCCGCCCTTTGGTCAAGTCCATCGCCTTTTTTCCTTGGCCTTCAACATCCTCAAGGTCTGTAACTTTGGGCAATACTACACTGCATCGCGGAACCACTCGGCGATTCACTGACTACTCCTTTCTCTCGCCAACTTGATTTTCTCCTTCAAAGATTGGCATACTAGAACTTTAGGTGATCAAATGGCCACTCGGCGCCCAATGGACTTGGCGATCACCAGGCTCTCTTTTCTTCCTTCTTTCAGCTCGCTTCGTTCCTTTTTGCAAATTAGTGTCCTTGCTTTGTTCCTCAATTCAAATACCTGGAAATCAAGGATTTTACATCAGTTATTTGCGCAAAATAAGGAATTGAGGACTCTAAATCTATACAAATAAATCCCTAAATGAGTCCAAATCTCGGACTCATCAAACTACACCTCATCCAATACTAGGTGTAGGCGGTTAGAATCTAGCATAACCCCAATAAAGAGTTGGGGTCGATCCTAGAGTGAGTGATATATGTTAGAATTAAGTTAAGAAGTTGTAAACCTGGTCTAATCAATTGTAGGAATAGAAATTATCGAAAGCATTTAGATAAATGAAAGGGGTTGACATCGAATGTCAGATGGGCGATTATGTTTTTCAATTAACAACTACAATAATAAGAAAAATAGGGGAGTACTAAGTAGATAAAACATACTTGGGGATATGATCGATTAAAGGCTAACTTCGCTATATGGGTAAATTGAAATTTACTAACAATTGCTGAATCTTAGAGAGTAGGCTAGGCTCTAGATGCAATAGTTTTCTCTCGAATAACTATTACGATTCAAGCGAGTTCTCTCGAAACTCGACAAGTATAACACTAAAAACAACCAATACCTAAATTTATACACCCTCTCGAACTAGATATGTAGAATCGAGTTAAGATTTGGTCTCTCGAGCTGAACCCACAACAACCCAATCACTACAATCATCAAAGATAAACTTAGTTCTAAAAACCTCTTTCTCAAGAAAATCTATAACACTAAAGTAGAACAGCATTTGCAACTACAATTAATGGATTAATACACAACTATCAATTAAATCCACTTCAAATCAGCATGTGAATTAGTAAACAACAATACCCATAAGTTAATTAGAGAGAATAATCACATGATCACACCTTCAAGAACGGGGTTTTAGCCACTCATCATAAAAGGGAAGAAATCAATACCAATTATGTTCTCCATAATTTGGGTATTGCAATCAACGTCTTTACAGTGATAAAAAATGTTCAATATCGAAAATCCAACTCAAAATCCACTAAAAACTCCTTAAACTAAGTAAATCCAAGTCTCAAATGAAAGCTCAAAGTTCTACAATGGAAAAATTAGTCAGGAAATATCTGGGACTATGATGGTACGCTGAACCCTAGTCCAACTCGGTGCTAAGCCTACTCCCAACTAGAAATGGATATGACACAACATAACTAAAATATTGGATAACTCAATGTTCTGACATGCAAATATGGGTTTTATGCAAGGAACAAAGAAAACTTTCCCAGAGAACATGATAATTCGATTACGAATACTACAATAGCTAAGTCACAACAATTTTCCAAGGTTTTAGAAATCCTAGGTCTAACAAGATATAGAGAATCAATAATCTGACTGATTTCTAGGGACCTAGTAGATGAAAGGAACCCACTAGTTAAATCCCACATACCTGGTGAAAAAATCAACAGAAAAATCCTTTGATTTCGGGGAAAAAACCAGTTGCGTGTTCTTGAGGAAACTGGCACCTCTTTCTTCTCTTTTTATTTTATTTTTGGTGATTTTTTTGGGAATAAATGTTTTAGGTAGGTTCTGACTTAATCATAAGGCTTAAATGAGTAAAACGACGTAGTTTTAATGCCCAGTGCATAGAGGAAAAGACTGAAAGGACCCTAACTTAAAAGTTGACGAGTACATCGATGGACCCTGCACTGATCGACGGTCCATCCAGGCAGGGCATCATTTGGCATCTGGGACTTGGCTTGAAGGCCACGATCCACGGACCGTGGTTCCACCTACAGTCTGTGGGTCTGGCAGTAGAGCGTGGTTTTTCCTGGAATTTCAGGGTGGCCAACCGTTGACCCTACCTATGTTTTTTGTTCAGACCACGGGCCGTGGTTTGGCCTCCATCGGTAGCACCTTCAAGTTCTGAAATTTTGAATTTTGTTCTATCTCAAATCCGAGGTGTTACATTATCTCCCACTTGGGAACATTCGTCCTCTTATGAAGTCTGAACTAGATGAGTATGGAGGGAAGGAGCTACAATCCCTATCACTAAGTACTAGAAACTGATATCTAACTGAACTGAGTTCGAAGAACCTACAAATATGTTGGAATGCAAGAACAACTTAAGGAACAAGATACTGAGACTGAATTTACGCAAGAATAAACCGAGAGACTGGAGAGGAACTATTACCTCAAGCTAAAATGGAATCAGAAGGAAAGAGGTGAGGATACTTGGCCTTCATGGCTGCTTCTGCTTCCCAAGTAGCTCCCTCTATGGACTAACTCTTCCATAAAACCTTAAATGAAGCGACTTCTTTATTTCTCAACCTACGAACCTGGCGGTCAAGAATCTATACTGGAAACTGTTCATAAGTGAGACTATCATTCATAGCCACACTCTCTAATGGTACTATTGATGCCGGATCACCCACACACTTCTTCAACAAGGAAATGTGAAAGACTGGATGAACAACTGCTAGTTCTATTGGAAAATCTAACTCTTATGCCACATTACCAACCCTTTTAAGGATCCTGTAAGGACCTATATATCTAGTAATGAGCTTCCCTTTCTTGCCAAATCTCATCACCCCCTTCATAGGTGACACTTTCAAGAAAACCCAATCATCAATTTTGAATTCCAAGTCCCTTCTCCTCACATCTGCATAGGACTTCTAACGACTCTGGGCTGTCTTTAGTCTATCTCTGATGAGCTGAACTTTTTCCATTGCTTCATGAATCGAATCTGGCCCTATCAAGGTTGTTTCACCCTCATTTAGGCCAATATAGGACCTCATAAAGAGCCATTTCAATACTCGAATGGAAGCTATTATGATAGGCAAACTCTATGAGAGGTAGGTGATCATCCCAACTACCCTTGAAATCGATCACGCAAGCTCTCAACATGTCCTCTAAGGCTATGAATCGTACGTTCTACCTGACCATCCTTCTATGGATGAAATGTTTTACTGAGATTTACTTGAGTACCAAAACCTTTCTGAAACGATTTCCAGAAATGAAAGGTAAACTAAGGACCTCTATTTGAGATGATAGACAAGGGGACTCCATGCAACCTGAATATCTCATTGATGTAGAGTTTGGCGTAGTCGTCCACTGAATATGTAGTCTCGATAGCCAAGAGGTGAGCGGACTTAGTGACTCTGTCTACTATCACCCAAATGGAGTCATGTTGTTTGCGAGTACGAGGTAAACCCATAATGAAGTCCATATTTATCACTTCTCATTTCCATGTAGGAATGTTAATACCCTAAGTCATACCTCCTGGTTTCTGATGTTCTACCTTAACCTGTTGACAGTTAGAACACTTAGCCACAAAATATGCTATGTCCCTCTTCCTGCCGTTCCACCAAAATACTTTTTGTAGATCACGGTACATCTTAGTGGCACATGGATGAATGGAATACCTGGAATTATGGGCTTCTGTAAGGATCTATTGCCTCAACTTACCCACATTAGGAAAACATAAGCGACCCTGGTAACTAAGCACACCATCTCCCTATTGGGATAAAACCCCGACTTTCTGCTGATGAACTACACCTTTCAACTGAAGTAATATAGGATCACTGTCCTATTTTTCCTTAACCTCCGCTACCAATGAAAATTTTGATCCATTCTAAACTATCACCCCACTAGGCAAACTCCTAAGCGAGCAAACCAATGAACATCTTTGGCCAGCTCTTTCCTTTCTTCCTCGACATGTGTTACACTACCCATAAATAGCTTGCTGAGAGCATCAACCACTACATTGGCCTTACAAGGATGGTAAAGCACATTCATGTCATAGTCTTTGAGGAATTCATGCCATCTCCTCTGACAAATATTCAACTCTTTTTGGGTGAACACATACTGGAGGCTCCTATGATCTGTGAATACATCAACACGAACATCATACAAGTAGTGTCTCCAAATATTTAGGGAAAATACTATGACTGCAATCTCAAGGTCACGAGTCAAGTAGTTCTTTTCATTGACCTTAAGTTGTCTATAAGCATAAGCTATGACATTACCTCGTTGCATGAACACACAACCTAGGCCGACCCTAGATGCATCACAATAAATCACATAAGCATCTGAACCATATAGTAGAGTTAAGACCAGAGCTATAGTCAACCTAGTCTTCAAATCTGAGAAACTTTTCTCACACTTATTTGACCACTAAAATTTGACCTTTTTCTGAGTCAACTTGGTCAATGGGGAAGCTATTGATGAAAGTCCTTCAACAAATTTCCTGTAATACCCAGCCAAACCCAAGAAGCTTTTGTTATTTGTTGGGGAGGTGGGTCTGGGCCAGTGTTGTACTGCCTCAATTTTATGAGAATCTACTCAGATCCCTCCGCTAGATACCACATGACCAAGGAACGTGACTGAGTATAACTAGAATTCACATTTGCTGAACTTAGTGAATAGTTGCTGATCTTTAGGAGTTTGTTGAACAACTCTCAGATGAGTCGCATGCTCCTCCTCACTGTGAGAATAAATGAGGATATCATCAATAAAGACGATAACAAACAAGTCCAAATTCTGATTGAACACCCTGTTCATTAAGTCCATGAAAGTTGCAGCAACATTTGTTAGTCCAAAAGACATAACTACAAATTCATAGTGACCATACCGAGTCCTAAAGGTTGTCTTCAGAATGTCACTATCTCTAACTTTGAGCTGATGATAACTAGTTCTGAGGTCTATCTTAGAAAAGTAACTACCACCCTGAAGTTGGTCAAACATGTCATCAATCCTAGGGATGGGGTACTTATTCTTAATGGTGACTTTGTTCAACTGACGATAGTCAATGCACATTCTGAGAGAACGATCTTTCTTTTTAATGAACAATACTAGAGCAGCCCATGGAGAGATACTAGGTATGATGAAGCCCTTATCTAGAAAGTTTTTCAACTGCTCTTTCAATTCCTTCAGCTCAGCTGGAGCCATTTTTTAAGGAGGAATCGAAATATGCTGGGTATCTGGAAGGAGATGTATTCCGAAGTCGATTTCTCTTTCGCGAGGAACTCCACGAAGATCTTTTGTAAACACTTCTTGAAAATCATTTACTACTGGGACTAACTCAAGAATTGGGGTTTCAGAGTTTGAATCCTTAACCCTAACAAGATGATAGATATACCCTTAGAAAATCATTTTTCTGACCTTAAGGTAAGAGATTAATCGACCCATACGCAGTGAGCTACTACCCTTCAATTCTAAGACTGACTTGTTTGGAAACTGAAACCGAACGATTCTAGTTCTACAATCAACTGAGGCATAACATGAATGTAACTAATCCATCCCTAGAATGATATCAAAATCTACCATTTCTAACTCTACAATATTTGTTGAGGTGACTTTCTAAGAGACTGGGGTAATTTCTGCATACCCGTCTAGCTATAATTGGATCACCAACTGGAGTAGAGAATAAGAAAGGTTCTGAAAGAGTTTTTGGACTGACACCAAAGTTTACTACTATAAAAAGAGTTACAAAAGACAGTGTAGCCAATTGGTCTAACAATGCATAAACATCTAAATGAAATACTTATAACGTACTAGAGAATCTTTCTGGTCCTTGCGAGCTTAGAGAGCATACAACTTGTTCTGACGTTGACTACCACTTGTACGGGGATGAAAAACCCTACTGAGTTGGGTAACCTGCTGGTGCTGCTAGAACTGTAGACTGAGCCCTATTATTGTTACCTCCTTTCCCCTGCCAAGCAGAAGGACAATCCTTTAACCTATGGCCAGACTGACAACACCCAAATCATCTTTTCCTGCCTTCAAGAAACTCGCCCAAATGATTCTTACCACACTTTAAATAAGTTGGGAAAGTCCTGTTTCCTGAAGTACTCCCTTGACACTTAGAGCCTGATGCCTTACCTTTCTGATCTTATCGAAACTTGGGAGATGGAGCACTAACTGATGAAGGTACTGGGGTTGTAGACCTTTGCTGAAACTGTGACCAATTTCCACCACCCGATTTTTGTTGAGACTATTCATAATATCTGTTCTAGCCTTCTTGTTGTCCTTAGCCATTTCCCCAAGCTTGTCTCCATCAGCCTACTCAGCATGGGTCATAAGCCTAGAGATATTCATATCCTCTAATAGCATAACATTCCTTCACTCTGTCTGCACCAAGTCGGATACCCCAAACAGAAACTTACTCATTTGTGCCGTTGGATCGGAAACCATGTGTGTGAATACCTGGAGAGTTGGGTAAACTTAAGTCCGTACTCTTGGACTGACAAGATACCCTTCTTCAAACTTATAAAATTTTGTGCCTTAACTTCTCTCAACTCCCTTGGGAAGAGCTTCATCCGCACCCCTATTTTCTTTCCACTGAGTGAACCAGATATGAGCCACATCCATAAGTTGGTAGGATGCCAACTTAACACTCTCAGTTCCAGTCACTTGCATTACTCCAAGAATTTTCTTAACCTCATCAATGAAATTCTATGGGTCCTGACCAACCTTCGACCCTAGAAACTCAGGAGAATTCATTCGAACAAACCCTTGAACCCTACCTGCAGCTGATCCACCATTTTTGTTATTAGGAGTTGAGGCTTGCTGATTGTTCTGATTGGCTACACTTTGAGCCAAAAGCTGAATCGCATTCCAAAATTCTGCACTCATAACCTCATGGTATGGGGCTGGAGGAACTGCGTTAGCATTTCGTGCATTAGCTATACTAAGAGTCATGATCTGAAATGCATAATGATGAATTAGAAATGAGGTCATACATATGCATGATAATAATAACAAAAAAGTGAAGTTTTTTTAAAACACTTCGTAGTCTCCCTCTCATTAGATGTGGTGCACTTCACACCCATGAAACAGACTCTACTTAGTGCGGTTTTCAGACATCCTAGGACTCTTGAAACGAATCCTCTAATACCAAGTTTGTCACGCCCCGAGGAACGAGTGACCCCAAGCTAACCCTGAAGCTAACATATCATAAGCATACTGAAAGATATCTAAATGAAAACATGAACTAATGCGGGAGCTAAATTATTTGATAATTGAAAGTGGGGAATACCCAAATAGTCTAAATGTATAAAACATACTAAGCGTTTAATAACAACTGAAAGATTAAACTTAACAATTCAAGTTGATTCTACTACTATTTCTGAAAAGCCTCTAACTGAGTTGAGTTGCTAGGACATGCCCCCAGCTAACTCTAACAAAACTGAAAATAGAATAAAAACACAAAAAATGAAACGCATATCTATTGTACTTGAAATATGAGGACTCACCACTAAAGTTGTTGAATACGGACTGAGAATCGATTTAATCGTGATCTGGCTGCTCAGTATCTGAAGCTACATCATGAAATGATGTAGCGCAGAGTATGCATTAGTACTTGGAATGTACTGAGCATGCAGGATATAGATAATAGATGAGCAATAATATAATCTAAATAGAAGATAAATGTTGAATATAACTAAAAACTGAGCCAAATGCAATGACCAAGTACTAATCATGAACATAACATGCTGAAACTAAATAGTGAAGTATAAACTGAAAACTTGGTCAAATGCACTAGAGTCTGACTGTGGGAGCTACTATCAACCAACATAAAACCACGTGAGCTAAACGTGGAGCCTAATGTATAAGCCCCATCGAGAGGACCCAATATATCTTGCCAGGGGTATAAAGGCATGAATGGAGTCAAACTCGGTGCTAAGCCTACTTGATACACCGTGCATTTACGATATTTTTGATGCATTTCACTTAGAAGTTATGTGTATCTAGAGCCATTTTGTAGTGGAAACAATGTTTTATGTGTTATGTTTGCAGTAATAGGCTTGGACGCGGTCAAGTGAGATGAAAGCTGAAAATATACAGAAGTGGCCACTCACTGACGTGACCTACAGACCGTTGGTCCTGTGACGGTCCATCGAGGGTAGGCATAGATAGGAGCATCAGGGAGTCTGACCAAGTGTGGAACTATGAAGCGATCCACGGACCGTAGATCGACCCACGGGTCGTCCTGCACATCCGTAGAAGGTGTTCATAGAGTTGAAGTTCCAGTACTGTAACGACCCGAGAGCACCCCCTAGTCGTTACCGGCGTATTCGACCTCTCGGAGGTTTTATACAAGCCCTTAGCATTCGTCATTGCATTATCATAGAAAAATAGCGGAAAATTTATAACTTTTCATAATATAACACAAGACTTAGAAAGTCACCTCATAAAACCTTTAATACACAATCGGGATACTACGTCTCAAGGTAGCCATCTTAAAACAC
>JAJOOO010000897.1:0-40965 GCA_029582685.1 Solanum piurae
GCAAATTATAAATTAAGGCTGGATGGTAATATAATTATTCTTTTACCAATCGTACACATATTTCAACATGTATACCATTGTTAATTACTCACTTAAGGAAAAAGATATGGGTAATTCAATAAAATAATACTACAAAAATTTAATGATTTATAGATCAATATTCTCAATACTAGTAAATATCATATGAAATTCTTAATGAAAAGAAGTTAATTAGTAAGATAATTAGATATCTAATCAAACATGAATTGAGTGCAAAAAAAGAATTTACGAATTCCAAGCAAGAATTAGATGCCCAAAAGACATTGAATAAAAGCTAAAAGGGACCTTTATGTGATATCTGGAAAAAGAGAACTTTTGTGATAATTTTGGGGCTGACATTATTCCCCACCCCCAACCCCACCCCCACCCCCAACAACCCACCCACCCCACAAATGCAATATTTAATATAAGTGGAACATGTATTTGTTTCATTAATTAAGTCATAATATTACTATTGTTAAACAAAGAAGAATATATTCTAAAGTATAAACATTGCTTAACTTTTTGATGCAACGAATAGTGTAAAGGATTTTTTTTTTTCATTATCAAGTTACTTCAAGTATAATTACAATTAACACCTCATATAATGATAAGTAAATATAGTTAAGGAGGGGAATCAATTTATTACGATTAAAAAAAAGACTCTCTTCTATCTCAATTTATATATGTGTTAATTATAATTCTCTTTTTTTTTTTTTTAAATGCCATACTTTTTGTTTAGAAATAATCTATTTCTCAATTTACTTTAATAAGATGATTATAGCCAAATATAATAAGTAACTTGTTTTAATTTATGTAATTTTTAAAAATCTTTCCAAAATTTCTTGATATTTTTACTGTTGGATCAAACACTGCCACATCAATTATGACAAGTAATATCATATTAAAACAATTGACTTTGCAGGTCACTTACCATTTTTTCTTAGTTTTACACGGAAGAAATTTTCGTTTTTACATATAAGAAATCTTGAAAGAAAAGAAAAGAAAAAAAGGGTCATTTTCTTCTAGTCATTTTGTTAGTCGCGAGGAGATATTAATTCTGACATATAATTTTCACCTTTCTTCCTAGGAATTTTCACCCTTTTTTTATTCTCTTGATAACTCAAACTCACAACCTTCTGATTTGAAATGAGGGATACTTACCATTTGAACAACTCTCTCCTACCTTATAATATAAATAGAGATGTGCAAGAAGAATATAATATAAATAAAATACTATGTCTACAAGTGACTTACCACCATCTATTTTACCCCTATGGAAAAAGAAAAAAAAACAAATTTCATCCCTTACAAGCTTCCAAACAAAGAGAATTAATGGAAAGTGAGATTCGCAGGTAGCTAAGTATTATTCTCCTTCTTGTCCCTTTTTATGATATTTTGTCCATCATAAGAAAAAAAAACCCATATAGTTATATATATATATGTATATATATTATTACTAGAAATTTTTCTTCTGCTGGTCAATGGATATCTCTATCTCCATTATTTCAAGAAAACATGTTTTTTCTTCTCAAAAATATCACTAAAACATATCTCTCTTCTTTTTTCTATGGCTTACATTAAAGAGATCAAGGTAATTTTCTGCGATATCTCTTTCTTCTCGAGGATATCAACATGACTATGATCAATCCTTGTGAAAACATTTCTAGAGAGAATTTAATTCGAAGGAGTACTAGTGTTTATGGTTTTGGTTTAGGTGATTACGAGAGTAATTTTAATCTTATGACCCGATTAGATGCAGAAGATGATGAAGAATATTATGTGCAACGAGATAATTCATATGTTTTAGGGTCGGATCTAGCAATAATGGCTGAAGATGAGTCAAGAACCGGAAGTATTAATGAAACTGGTTCGAGTTCCAAAGATAACAATACTAACAACAAAAACCACAAGGAAGAGGAGGACGAAGAGGAAAAAGGGTGGCTTCAATTAAGTATTGGTGGGCATACGTATATGCCCACCAGTAATAAGCCAGAAGAGAATTCTAGAAGATCACCAGGTGGAAGCAGATTAGTGGAACTTGATCTATTACCAACTGTTAGTTCCCAACAAGGGAAACCAACAGTACATATAAATGAATTTCGACCACCACCACCACCACCTCGAAGATATCAACAACAGTTTCTAACTACTAGTACTGCTACTACTACATCATCGTCTTTGTTTTTACAACAATATCCAGGGATGGGTGTAGGAAGTAGTTCTACGACAATGTTTCCACAACAACAAGAGATTATTAATTGGGGTTTTAGACCTATGACCGCGCCAATCCAACAGAATATGAATCTGTCTCTAGTGTCATCCGGTTCACATTTTGGTCCTGGACCATTCCCAGTACTGGGAGGGGTTCCAGGACCAAGTTCTATAGATTTTCGGGTTGTTCATCCACCTCGAAGACCACATTCTGGGTTGTGGTTTTCGCTACAACCATCCTCAAACCAGTAAGTAAATACAAAATCAAAAAAAAAAAAATCGTTGCTAATTTGTTGTTAAATTGCTAGTTTTGATAATTTATCTCTAATTCATACTACTACATATGATTAATAACGAATTTAATTACTGTTTAGCTACATAATTTGTGTTTTTTTCTTTTTCCTATAGCTTATTTAGTCTCTTCCAAATTATCTTCTAAATATGATTGAATAAATTTGTGCGCTTTTGCCTTATGATACAGAACAAAAGAACCCTTTTTGCCACAAATATCCAAGAGCTACCTTAGGATCAAGTAAGTCAAAATCTACTTGTTTTTTTTTTGTTTCATTATAATTTAAACTTTATATTTCTTTTAATTTTGGTTAACATTTTAATTTATTTCATTTTTTTTGGCTATTTTCATAATTGTTAAAGAGATGGGAGGATGACAATACGACTAGTCTTGAAGTATTTGGTCAATAAGCTACAATTGGAAAATGAATCAGAGGTATGTAACCCACCATTGCATTTCTATCCTTGCTGGTTGATTTCTCAGATGGTCACACGTTATTATTTTTAAAAGTCATAAGCTTCTTCTTGATTCTTATTTTTTTCATCAAAGAATGTGATTTAGCTTTCTGATATAATAACTATAGTTGAATTAACCATCAGAGAAATTAACCGACTCAAATTTTATTAATGGTTTTTGAAAAAATGTTTCATGTTTGCTTGAAAAACCGTTAACTATAGGACTTCAAGAAGAACTAATAAGACCAATATAATGTTTGAACCATTAAATCCATAACATGTTAATTTACAATGGTTGGTGTGGGGAAAAAACATGAAAGAAACAGCAGAACTAATTAATTATTAATGATTTTATTTAGGGTAATATTCATTATGGATTGAGGGAACTTCATAATTAGGTGGGAGGTACATTTTCTAGGTAGCCATCCATCTTCATTAATTCTCTCTTTTTGTATTATTAGCTTAAGATCTTTGTTTAAACTACTTATAATTAAGGAAGTGCATATTAGAAAAATATATGTAGGGGTTATTAATTAGCACATTGTTATTATTCTATTATTGAAGGATTTTAGAGTATGGACAAAGTAAGAAACACAAGAAAAAGAAAACTACATGCTACCTTATTAGCCACAAAATCACTCAAATATTCTTTCTTAATAGGAATAAATCTTTGCACTTTTGATGACTTTCACGGTTCGTTTCTTTTCATTTACTTCCAAGAAAGTAACATTTCCAATCTTTGTGGAATGATTCATATATATATATATATATATATATATATAGGCGAATTTAGAGTGAGTGTTGTAGGTTCAACTGTATTTGTGTCTGAAATATACGTAATAGGATTAAGTAATAAAAAGTGTTTTCTTTCTAAAAGCTTAAGCTTTTGAATGAAATGATTCACATACTTTAAGATTGTATTAAAGTAGATAAAAGGTTCTGAGTTCAAATCTCACCGTTATCCGAGAAGCAGAAAAACATGTATATGCCATGCGTTTGGTTCATGAATAAAGGAAAATCAGACCTACATATGAGAGGGTGTATTGAGATATAATATACTGTAGTTAAATAACTAATCAGATTATGCCATCCTTCAATACAAAACTGCACTTATTTCTATTCGAATTTGTGTATATAGATGAAAAACATTTATAAAATATACCTATAATAAGATCATACTTACTGAAAGCGTAGTTGCTTGCTTTCCTATATAGATTCTGGGTCGTAAGTATAGAGAAAAGTCACTTTCTAAATTAGATAATTTTATAAATTTAATATCCTACCTAACATATTTAAGACGATCAAATTCAGAAATCATTTTACACATATCTTTAGTTTAAAAATACAATATCTTTTTAAAAAAAAATTACTTTATTAAACTTCGTATACAGATAAACTAAAACACATTTTGGAATATAGATGCCTAGCACATCTATTTAGATGAAACCTTTTTTCCCTCATTATACCAAACAAGTCCATCGCTTAAAGCTTCCAAAAGTTTCTGAAACTCGTATAGTGATTGGAATTCTCTTCCTTTTCTTCCCTCTTTATTAGTGAAGAAAATAATAAAGTTCTATTTTTTTCAAAAGCTATTACTGAGGAATTTATTTTTTTGGTTCAAGTATTATATTATATAAATAAATGCATTTCTTGAACGGAGAAACTATCGGTAACAATACACTTTACCTTGTTGATATTCCATTTTATGAGACTACTCTAAATATATTGTTATGTTGTTGTCGTCGTCGTATTGCACATATGCACTCTTCCTCATTTAGACTTACATATTTTCTTCTATTATTTACCTGATAATGATCAGAAATGGTTTTAAAATTAAAAATCTTAAATTAGGTTTCCAAATCATAACATCCATCACTTTAATTCCATCTTTTTTCTATTTCATTCATCTTGCTTTTAATATTTATGTGCATGTAAGAATAGAATGGAAAATGGCTTATTGTATTTTTAGTACACTAAAATGAATTAATTATTTCAATTTTTGTTACATATATGGTGTTTGTAGGATATGCATATGAATTTATTAGTTAGTTAGCCAATTGAGCAATTAAAAGGAGAAGTTATATTAACTTATTATTTCAATATCCCAACAACTTCTCCTCATTAACCCTTAATTAAACCCAACCACAAAAGATTAATTAATAATCTAAATTGGAAATCAATAAATAATTACATACAAGAATGTCAAGTGATTTGCATGCATGTAGACAAAAGAAACAGTCAATCATATAGTTGTTTCCTCTTAAACTTTTTTATTTTATTTTGATGTTAGGATCCTTTAAGATTCATTCCATATTAATGATTGATAATAATATCTGTTAAGAACCAGCTATAAATTTACATCAAATGCTATTAAAAAATTAGCTAAAAAATTCTCTTTTAAAAGTTGCTTCTATAGAATAAAATAATTTTTCTTCACCTACCTAAAATAATAACTTGTATTAGGGTTTTTATCATAAACACATACTGAAAAGATACGACTTTGAATAGATTAATGTTTAAGTTGTTAGGATGTATGACATATAACATTATTATATTTCTTAAAAATTCCATACATACTATTTATTAGGACTCATTATATGTATTTACGATAGGTCAACCCTTGTACCCCGACTAATTCGAAGCCACATGGTTTTTATTATTCTTTCCTTGCACTACATAATCTCTTTTTGTGTTTGGTGTACAATATTCATATTAGAGTCGAATTAATTCATATTCCTTCCGCATAGGATCCATTTGGAGGAAATTAAAACACTAAGATTATTTCGTATCCAGGGGTCAAAACCTAGATCTCTTGTTAAGAAAGAAACAGTCTTATCTGCTGCACCACATTCTCTGATGGTGCAATACATAATAACATATCCTTAAAAGAAGTACTAATACAAATACAGTTTAAGTTATTTACACTGCTGCGAGATCATTCAAATGATATAATCTTGAAAATACGACAGGTTATACTAGCTAAAAGTGGCTTGATGGTATAAATTTAGTATATAACTTAAAGTCTTAAACTCATATAAATATACATTTCTTTAGCGCAAAAAATGCACCTACATGTACCAACAATCTCTATCTAAAACGATAAACTCAACGAAAATAATTTTCTTAATCAAATTAATTATTGACCAAACATTATTATTAATTAATTAATAAGAATGGAGCTATTTCTAATTCTACGTGTTACTTGTTGCATATATATTTATTTTGTAAGCATTGAAATTATGTAATTGTGGCATGCTTTCGTAGAATGTATAGATTGTACTTGTTTAATAATGTTGCTTCTTAATATTCACGAATGGGTACATATGTATCATTGCCGTCTTAATGTTATTATTATTTGGCCTTTATTTGTATGTCCTACCCAAGTTGACTTGAGTTTTTGGTTATCATGTCTTGTGTTGACTCAAACTTCAAAAAAAAAACCAACCCTCTAACACGTCATGGCAACTAAGTGACAAATGATTAAAGTTTTAATGGTAGGGAATATGATATCAATGATAGTTAATCCCATAATAGTATATATATTTTCTCTTTCTTTCCTTAATTTGCATTACCTAATCATATAGGTATTGCTTACATCTAAGTTTCTAGGAGGTTTAAGGGGTTGTTTGGTACTAAAGTTCAGTATCAATACTATTCTTATACATCCTATATCAAACGATCTCTAAATATTGTTGTTTACTTAGTTATATTCTGAACAAGCCTTTTGATTATGTGCTTACTTTGATTCCTTTTTTATGAGTCAAACGGATGGAAATTCTTTTAGATTAAGGGTGGTGGTGTGACTCGAACCCAATAGGACATTTGTCTGCTCTGATTTCATATTATTATGTGTGATCATCTAATCTAAAAGCTTAAGTTATTAGAGAAAATAAACTCTTATTTACTTAATCATATTCTCAATGGAATCATATGAACATATATCATGAAACAAGAACATAAACCCTTTCTTTTTACCCTAAAGTTTAAACACGGAAGAATCGTAGGATTTTAGATTTTCCAAATAGAAAGAGATAGATTTCCAAAAAGCTTACTATCTTTCCTTTTTTTACGGTCTAATTTGCGCTTAATAATGATATTTGTTGAGGCAAATGTAGAATAGTGCATTGACTTTTAACAAGGGAAAAAAAAGAAAGTAAACGTAAGTTCTCTCATAATTTATACACATAAATTAGTTATGTGGGATTGATTCTAAATAGCTAACAAAAAAAATCATATTTGGTGTGTATATAGAATTTTATCTGTAACCCAAAAGAAATAATGGAACCAAACAGGGCATAAGACATGTATGATTTAATACATGAATAAAGCACATTCTAACTGACTATCAAATGACTCTTAAATACTTAAAAGTTTATTCTTTTCAACATTTTAAGCTTTTAGATCAAATAATCAAATTTTTCTAACATGATATCTGATCAGACATAAATCTTAAGTTCAAATCTTCTATCAATACACACCACCCCAAAAAGCAAAATATATCTTTACGTGTTTAATAAAAAAAAAACCAGGTCCGCACGTGAGAATTTCATGGTAAGCCCTAACACACCAAATTTTTGCATGGCCTTAATTTGCCCTTATCAATTATCATCATGACTCTATATATGACAATAAATTTCGTCATGCTTTCGTTCATTTCAACAAACTCAACTATCCCATGGAGGATTGTAGGACCCAATACCCTCTTATTTTCTCATAGATAATTAATATATTTAAAGTTTAAACCCTTTCTTTTCTTCCTCTCTTTTTCCTCTAAGTGGTGCACTTTGATAAAATAAAAAAGAAACTTTTTGTCCATTTAAAAAGTAACCCTAAAGAAAATAAAAAACCTACTTTAGAAATTTAAAATTTATATATTAATTTCAAACAATAATAACTGAATTCATAATTAAATATTTATAAAAAATTTAATATATGTATAAATATAACTAAAAGCTACCATGTTATCGATAAATTGTATCTGAAGAGCTACTAGATCCGTCTCGAGAAAATAGTAATAAAATAAAAGAAAGAACACGTCGGAGGAAAGCAATGCATGAGCTATTAGTTTATAGCAAAATCATTACGAATGGTTCAAAAGAGACAAAATTAGAAGAGAATAGTTAAATATTAATAATAATAAATAATTGTATTAATATAACCGACAAATTAAGAAAAGTAATAAGGGTATAATTTAATAATTATTTAATTCCGCTTAATCAGGATGGATAAAATGATCTTTAAAATAATGAATTTAAAGTCTCATAATTATTCATGAAGGAATATTGACCTTCATTTCACAATTTATTTTTTGTCATTTTTCCTTTTAAAAAAAATACATAATAATCTAAGTTTATTCTCTTTTGAAGAATTGATAGAGAAAAAGCAACGTGAATGAGACGTGCATGAATATAGGATCATAGATTATAGGACAATAAAGTGATATGTACAAGTCATGTAGAGTTTATTTTGTTTACTTTTTTTTGTTTTCCCTTTTGTAGATACAAATTAAGTACTCCACCTTCCAATTTTTGTGGTGGAATTTGATTGACCATTAGGTTTTAAAAAGGAAAAAAAGATTTTAATTTGTGATTAAAAATTAGTTATAGATATATATGTATTTGTAAATTATTTTACTAAGAAAATAATAATATTTTAAAACTAAATTGTTACTTCCTTCTTTTTTATTTATAGTCCTTCCAAAAATTAAAGTTATTTTAGTACTAGTAATTTAATTTTTGATATTCAAATTATCTTGAATGAAATTATTTATAGTCATATATACAATAACATCTACTAGTATCTTATTTCAAATCACATATTTTTTTTTTATTTCTTAAATTTTATGTCAAGTCAAACACATTCACATAAATTGAGATGAAGAAGGTACTAAATATGAAACGATATCATTTTTTTTCTTTTGGATAAATTAGAAATAAAAGTGTTGTAACATAAATTTGCACGGAGAGGGCTATTTTAAGGGATAGTTACCAATATATACCTTTCAACCATCTAATTTACTAAATATGAACGATGTATACATTTCATATACACTCGATTGTATGGTACGTATATGTATAGATATGTATATTATAGGTATATGTAGGTATAGTATATGTATATTAGTATAAAGTATACATTATTTATATTCCATATGCATATTTTCTTTTTGTTTTTTTCTCCCTCAAATATTTATCTGTCAATTCTAAGGATAAAAATAATTTTCTATCAATTACTAAGATATGTGAAATCTTTACTTAATAATCAGGGAGTACATATATTTATTTATTTGAAGAAGTCTAGGGTATAATCATTCTAGATTAGAAGCAAAGTCTAAGTGGACCTCTAATATGATTAAAGTTTGTAGTCGTTTTCAACCATGGGATAGGTGGGTTGCCCGACCCATTTGATCTGTTCTCACTTACTTTTTTTTTTGCATGTTGATTTCACACGTGTATACATTAATAATATACAAAATACTAATTATTAGTGTAATTTAATGTATTAAACATGTTAACTATCTTATTTAGTTATAAACTATCAATTAATTCCGTTAATAATGAGTTGTTCTGTGGATTCAAAATGTTTGCAAACTCTTATATTTACCTTTTTTAGCCAAGCATTTAGCAAGTTGCTTTCATAAGTTATGTCCATCATGTCAAGTTTATTGTCATGTTATTCATGACTAAAAAATAAGCATTCATACTATGTAACATTGATCTTTTCAATGAGAAAAATGAGAGTAGGGAGTGATTCCCTTCTAAGTTCATCTTACGCGTTGCAAATTAAAATTAATTGAGGCTCCAGCAAATATTAACTAGTGAGAGTGAGTATCATAGAGTCTCTATATCATATCATATATGAACTTCCTTGTCTTGTTGTGTGTTTACATCTTTATATTTTGAATTCGCTTAGTGAAAATTCTGGCTCTACAAAATTCTTCATAATACCCTAAAATATATGTGCCCAACTATATCTGTCCCAAATACTTAATTACACAATTGTATACTCTAATCATGAATCATAATTACTATTGTTTGACTAAACTATTGCAAAGAATTAATCAACTTATTATGTAGTGTATGTTATTTACATATTTCCTTTGCACTTGTATAATTTAAGGTTGTTTATTTTTTCCCCACTAATATAATGGTGTGATGTTTGGTGCATGTAATGAACAATTTGACTCTTATGCAACTCCAGATAGAGATAACATGTAGAGGCCAACAACTCCAACCATTCTTGACATTGCAACATGTTAGAGATCATATATGGAGTACTACTACTAATGCTGCTGACAATATCATCACTTTGCTTCCTTCAGAAACTTCTAATCATGTCATGGTTCTACATTATGCTAGAACAAGTGCTCCTCAAAATTAACATGCCACAAATACCTTGACTTTTTTATAACAGGTCCGAGTCAAAGTCAGAGTCAGAGTCAAATAGTAATGACTCAAAACATTTCATCTTACACTATTTTCGGAAATCCAAGGATTTTATCTATGGATATGTAAATTACAGGATTTTCAATCCTAGCAAAAAAGGGAGGGAAACATGAAAGTCAAACAAGGACTTCTATTACAAAATGAACTCGAAAAAGCTGATGACGAGAATTTCTAATCGTCAAAAAAGAGTACTTAATTATTTCATTTTTTTTAATCATGGTTATTGTTAAACTATTGTTACTCAATCCACTTTTTTTTCCCTTCCTTACTCACCTTATATTGATTGCTTTTGGCTAGTGCTTGTCATCAACAAAGAGTAGTTTTTTTTTCTTTCTTTTGGAATTGTATTTTAATTTCATCAACATTAAAATAGTTTTAATATGTTGTTACCCCAAAACTATGTGCATTATAAAGTTTTGGCTGATAGCTTAATCACCAGATTGTATTACTTACCTAAAACATAAGGGTGTGGAGTCAAACTTGCCCCCCTCGCCCCCTCCCCCCCCCAATCTAGCATAGGAAGGCGCTAAAATGGATCAATTCAACTCCTGTTGGTGCATGAAAGTTTCTCCTATGTTTGTTTCAACGAATCTGGATGTAGACAAAGAAGGAATTCTTTTTATTAGGCTCTCTCTAAGCGACCTTTTGCAACCGATGTATGTAATAATACATTAGTAGTTCGCCCCATTCCCCGAACACCACTAGTAGGTGTTCTGCTATGTCACTTTCCTATAACAATGTATTGAAGCATATTAACTAAGAAATATATCTACTATGTTTTGAACCAAAAAAAATAAAAATTTGTCAAGTTCACATCGCTGAACATATATACTAGACTCGACTAATCTATAATGCCTTAACATCTTTAGGAAAATAAGTTGTTAGAGGTAACATTGGCTTAAGTTCATCATTTGAGAAATCAATGCTATTCTTCAACTTGTATAGCATGTTAGTAACCAATAGTGAATCCAGTTCGATTTGAAGTGTACCAAATCCGAATTCCCCACTATATTAATAAGAACATGAACAAGATTACACTTGCAATTGCAATATTCAAACTACTGAATTACAATGAAAATATTAAATTATAACTAACTAAAAGATAGAGATAAGAAGGAGGATGAAAAACTTAGACTCTTGAGAATGGAGATGAGAGGAATTCGACTCTTTACTCAATAATATGCATCATCCCTAAATCACATACTACTATCCCTTTTGATGGAACTATTCTCACACTCACTACTCAACTCAGATCCCAAATTAACATGGTCATATTGCTTGTTCTCATCCCAATAGCTCTTGTCAACCCAATTACTCATGTTGAAAATAAGGAAAGCTGCAGATAAGAAACAAGTTGAACAATGTGGTACAATCAATGGGAACAACTGTTAAATGTGTAAGAGAGTTAGAGTCACACTAGGACTGAGCTACTGTGTTAGTTGAAGTCAACTAGGCTACTATGTCTTGTTTTAGCTGAAGTCGACTAGGATAAGTTATAATTGTAGTATTTGATGTAATTCTCGCTACGAATTACGAATGAAAATGCGGATTAAAGACAAGAAAGAAAGAAAGATAGACACAAAAACAGGAAATAGAAAGCAACCAAAAGGTATATTAAACCTTAAGACCTCAATCCATTAATATCCTACAAGAAGCACCTACCTCTTACGATGACCTCGAGGGAATTGAATTCACCTTGCAACCAACGTTTCTAAACAATAATCAACTAAAGCTTGTACCAAGCTCTCAACACTCATTCAAGAGATTCATAATATCAATATTCAAAATAGTCTCCCTAAAATGAGAACCCAAACTAGCTATTTCTAGTTTTAGGTAGTTATTACAAAAGAGACCCAAAATAGGAAATAGGCGAGCTGGATCGCCCTTGCCGAATGGACTCGACGAGTCGCCAATCAAGTTGGCGAGCTGACTCTTCTCTTGGGACTTCTAGAACTTTAGGTGAGCTTGGAGCCCTCGCCTAAGCCATTAGGCGAGTCGCCGAATGAATCCGGCTCGCCTAATGTGGCAGCTTCATCCACCGTCTTCCCTTCAAATCCCCACGCGATCTTTAAGGCATGGAAACCTTTCTTTGCCATTAACACAAGCTCAAGAACCTCTAACTTCATGAAAAAACCCTGCATTATTTGAAGGTCCCGAGCTTGAATTTGAGTGAACGACCTTGGTGCAATCATAATTGCATCATTCTCTCCTTCTTGAAAAGAATTTGTCCTCAAATTCGACGGATCATCATCATCAATAGTTTAAAATGGAGAAAGGTCACAAGCATTGAATGTGTTGTGAACTTGATACTCCAAATGAAGGTCAATTTTGTATGCATTGTCATTGAATATTTCAAGCACTTGAAATGGACCATCACCTCTTGGCATCAACTTAGTCTTCTGATGAGTGGGAAATCACTTCTTGCAAAAATGCACCACACCCATTCACCCGGTTCAAGCACAATCCTCTTGCGACCCTTGTTTGCCTTTTTGGCAACCTCTTGGTTTTTCTTTTCTAGGTGTAGTCTTACCTTTTCATGAAGTTTATTCATGGATTCCGCCTTTTTTCTTCCATCTAAGCTTAAGACAACATCTTGAGAAAGAGGAGTGAGATCTAAAGGGGTTAGGGGATTAAAACCATACACCACATTAAATGGAGTCATGCCAATAGTTCTACGAATAACTCGATTATAAGAAAACTCAACTAATGACAAATGTTCCTCCCATGAGGACAAATTTCTATGTACCATAACACGAAGCATAGAACCCAAGGTCCTATTCACAACTTCAGTTTAGCCATCGGTTTATGGGCGACAAGAAGTTGAGAACAATAACTTGGTACCTAGTCTACCCCACAATTCTTTCCAAAAGTGACTAAGGAATTTTGGGTCCCTATCACTTACGATGATTTGAGGAATTCCATGTAATTTAACAACATTTTCAACAAACAAAAATGTCACATCGGAAGCATCATCACATTTATGACATGGAATGAAATGAGCCATCTTTGAAAATCGATCAACAACAAATATGCTATCTCTACCTCTTTTTGTCCTTGGCAAACCCAAAACAAAATCCATTAAAATATAAAACGAAGGTCTTTGAAGGGTGGGGAGTGGAGTGTATAAACCATGGGGAAGGAGACATGACTTGGCACCTCGACACTCAATACATTGGCCATAAATTCGAGCAACATCTTTGTGCACCTTAGGCCAATAGAGTTGTTCCTCGAGAATTCTCCTTGTTTAATCAACACCAAAATGACCCATTAATCCCCCATTGTGTGCCTGCCTGACAAATAGTTCTCTCCAAGAGCTCATAGGCACACATAGTCTCTGGCCTTTGAACAAGAAACCATCAAATTTAGAATAGGGCGTAGAAGATCTATCCCTAAGACACCTATCCCTTTCCCATTCCTCACAATCTTGGAAGATCTGAGTAAACATAGGGTCCTTGGGATACATTGCCTTCAAACATTCAAAGCCAAACAATTTAGAAGACAAAGTAGTTATCAACACATAAGGCATTAGCCACCACATTTTCCTTCCCTTTTTTGTATTGAATCACATAAGGGAAAGTTTCAAGGAATTTAATCCATTTGGTGTGCTTTTTGTTTAATTTTCCTTGGGCCCGAATATGTTTTAGAGACTCATGATTGGTCCGAATGACAAATTATTTGGGCCACAAGTAATGTTGCCAATTACCCAATGCTCTAATCAAAGCTTACAATTCAAGATCATAAGTAGAATAGTTTAAAGTTGCTCCTTTAAGCTTTTCACTAAAATAAGCAATGTGATTTTGGTCTTGCATTAAGACGACTCCAATGCCTACTTTCCTGCATCACATTCAACTTCAAACATTTTCTCAAAATTGGGTTATTGCAACAAGGGAGTGGAGCTAAGCATTGATTTCAAAGTCTCAAAAGCTTTGGCTT
Source organism: Solanum piurae (assembly GCA_029582685.1). NCBI lineage: Eukaryota > Viridiplantae > Streptophyta > Magnoliopsida > Solanales > Solanaceae > Solanum > Solanum piurae. The sequence continues at coordinate 14,358 of JAJOOO010000897.1, forward strand.
GCTCTTCACCCCACTTGAAAGGCATATCCTTTCAGATTACCTCAGTCAATAGGGTGACTATGGTGCTAAACCCTTTGACAAACCGCCTATAAAAACTAGCCAACCCATGGAAGCTTTTAACACCGCTTATGGACTTCGTAATTGGCCAATTCTTAATAGCGTCTATCTTAGATTCATCAACCTCAACGTCCCTTGAACTCATAACAAATCCCATGAAAACATCTTCATCAACATAATGTCACGCCCCGAGCCTACACCCTGAACGTGGCTGGCACTCGAGAACCATTGTTGGCTCCCAAGCGAACACTTGGCCTGGCTTACTTACTCAGCGGAAGACTTTAAGCATTATTACAATGATCAAATGCACTTACTCAATGGTTTAATGAAATAACCTAGAATGTTTAAAAGTCAACATTCAACTTGGACAAAATGACAACTCAAGTCTTAACATATGAATGATAATGTAAAGACAACTGAACTACTAACTGTCTATCTATGAAGCCTTTAATAACTGAGATGGATGTCGGGACAAGACCCCTGTTAATCCTAACAACTGAAAACTACAGAAGTAAATGAAAAAAAGAGCTCTCCAGAAAGCAATGAGGCTCACCAATTGACTCTGAGTGCTCAACCTGATCAACAATGCGTTGGATGCTGATCCTGATTATCTGTGTCTGTATCATAAGATGATGCAGGACAACTGACATCAATACATGGAATGCACGAGTAAGCGAGTTGGAATGCCAAGACAAGATATAGGCTTGAAAAGAATCTGAAGAAATACTTACCTTGGCTCTTCTCAACTTTTGAACAACTTAACTCAAATATAAAGCAATAAAATTCATGCAATATATATAAAGCTTATAAAACAGTGTAAAACAACTTAGTTCGTTAAAGAAAATGAAATAACAAACTCAACTTTACTCATATAGAAATTAATATAGTTTCTATGGGAGATTCTCTAACCGACAACCATCACTTGAGAGCTATAATGATGATACAACGCTTTACCTCACGCTGCCAAGGACCATCCTATGCCTTGCCAGGGGTATAGAACCTAATTCACTTAGTGGATCCACTGGTCTATGCTAAAAAGCACTAAAGGAATCATCTAAAAAGTATGACCTTTTTCTACCCATGATGGCTATATGGTTTATGGAGACGTGAGTTATCTGAACTCAAGCTCGTCCCCATATCGGTGCTCAATACTACTCCCAAAATATACTTTAGCTCTTATGTTTGTAAAAACAAAACTCTTTCTTTGGTTTGAGATAATTACTCAAATACTTAGTTTAAAAGCTCTCTTGGAAATCTCAGTTTCCTTTCTTGCTCAAATGTGAAAACATTTACTTTTTAACTGAAAACTAGCTCAAAGGCTCTTTTGGAAATCAATGTTTCCTTTCTACTGAAAAACTTGCTCAAAGGCTCTTTTTGAAATCTCAGTTTCCTTTCTTTGTTTAAATATGAAAACATTTTACTCTTTGGGAATACATAGTCCCGATATACTCTTTTGAAGACATGAACTTCAAACTTTACTCTTTGCTTAACTTGAAACTTAAGTCTTAAAACAAAGTAAAAATGTTTGTGAAAGACTTTTGAAAACTTTATAAACTTCTCTTGACTTGCTTCTAAACTTGACTCTTGACTCCCCTTGAATTGAATTATGGATTAAAGGATAGTGATTTGTGATAGGAAGGATCTCATGATGTTTAGGAATGATTTTGAATAGCTAAACCTGAGAAAAGTTATGAAACCACCGTCTTGGAACAAGTCCGCGACGCGGAGATGTTTCTAAATAAATGCTCACGAAATTTAAATTTTGAAATAGAGGAGTCCGCGTCCTCTCTGTGACGTGGAGGAAATTTTTGTACACAGAGGGAGCAAGTCCGCGATGCAAACTTGTGTACAACCCCAATTCTCCTAATCTCGATTATTGTTCTCAAATTCATTTTAGATTCAAATACCCAACATATGTACTCAAGAACCTAACTCAAAACAACTCTAAAACTCAACGTAAAGATCTCAGAACTACTCAATTAAGCCCAATTCAAGAACAACATGCAAATTCAAGAATACATGCCAATAACATCAAATTTCAAATTCTTTTAGGACGAATTTTGCTGCAACTAAACATGTTTGGCACGTGAGTGAATGAACCCAATGCTATGAGAGACTCACATACCTTGTAAGATAAATTCCTTGGCGAAATCCACAATCAAATCGCACGATCTTGGCGAATCTTGAGCTTTTCCTCTCCTTTCTCCTCTTTTCTCCTTTCTCCAAGCCCTAGCGTGAATTTCCAATTGACTAATCTGATCTCACTCTGATTTGACCCTTAATTAATTCACTAAAACGAAATAAATTAATTGGGTAAGGAAAAGACTAATCTACCCTTTAAAAATCCGGATTAGACTTTCCTTAATCGCACAGTCCAACTTCCAAAGGGTATAACTCACTCATACGAACTCAGAATCGCGCAAACTCGGCGGTGTTGGAAAGATTATTCCAAGATCTTTCCAAAAATATCTGGAAATACACCTAACACATCCTGAGATAGGAGTTATGGACGTTTGAAGTTGACCAAAACTTAACTTTTCCTAACTTTTAACAAATTTCCAGATTTTTATTATTTCCAAAAATGACTATTTCCCATTCTACGCTTCTGCCTAGTTATTTCAACTTGCGAGATGTTACAATATCTACCCCTTGGGAACATTTGTCCTCGAATGAGACTAATCCTACTAGGCTAAGGGTGTAACATGCAACAACTCAAACACCCAATCGAGCAATGCAATTACAACATGCTAACTTACAAATTAAAGAGTACTAAGAAGAGAATTAGTACCTTGGTATGCATTTTATCCGGACTCAAAGAGATGTGGATATATCTTCTTCATGTCCTCTTTAACTTCCCAAGTAGTTTCCTCAACAAATTGGTTCCTCTAAAGGACTTTGACTGATGCTACCTCTTTTGTCCTCAACTTGCGAATTTGGCGGTCTAAAATCTGAACCGGAATCTCTTGATAAGATAAGCTATCCTTGATCTCAATATCTTCAGTTGGTATAATCAATGAAGGATCGCCCATGCACTTCTTCAACATGGAGACAAGAAATACCGTATGAACCGCTGCTAACTCTTGTGGTAGCTCCAAGTCATAAGCTACCTTACCAATCCTCTTGGAAATTCTGTAAGGACCAACATACCGGGGACTAAGTTTCCCCTTCCTACCAAACCTCATAATACCCTTCATGGGTGAAACTTTAAGATATACCCAATCATCTACTTCAAACTCTAGCTCCCTTCTCCTAACATCAGTGTAGGATTTATGACTACTCTGCGCCATTTTCAACCTCTCTTGAATAACCTTCACCTTCTCCATGGATTGATGAACTAAATCTGGTCCTATCAACCCAGCTTCACCAACTTCAAACCATCCACTAGGAGATCTGCATCTTCTCCCATAAAGAGCTTTATATGGAGCCATTTGGATGCTAGAGTGGTAACTATTGTTGTAAGAAAATTCAATAAGGGGTAGGTGATCATCCCAATTACCTTTGAAATCAATCACACAGGACCTTAACATATCTTTTAGTGTCTGGATAGTGCGCTCTGCTTGCCCATCAGTCTGAGGATAAAAGGCAGTACTTAAGTTCACATTTGAACCCAAGCCTTTCTGAAAAGATTTTCAGAATTGCGCAGTAAATTGTACACCTCTATCTGAAATAATGGAGACTGGGACTCCATGAAGTCTTACCACCTCCTGAATATATAACCTGGCATAATTTTTTGCTGAAAGGGTAGTCTTTACCGGCAGAAAATGGGCTGATTTTGTCGTTCTAGAAACAATCACCCAAATAGAATCATGCTGCCTGCGAGACCTTGGCAAGCCTATGAAGAAATCCACATTAATCATCTCCCACTTCCATTCCGGAAGTTCTATATTCTGAGCCAACCCGCAGGGCCTTTGGTGCTCTACTTTAACTTGTTGGCAATTTAGGCATTTAGCAATAAATTCTGCAATGCCCTTCTTCATATCACTCCACCAATAGACTTCTCTCAAGTCGCGATACATCTTGGTGGAACCCGAATGAATGGAATATATGGAGCTATGGGCTTCCTCCATGATCCTCTCTTGGAGTCCATCCACCATTGGTACACACAACCCTGAACCCACCTTGATATCTCAACACACAATCTCCCCCTTGTTCAAAAGCTAATACTTTTTACTTATGAGCATTTGCCTTCAATTTAAGCAAAATAGGGTCTTGGTCTTGCTTGCCTTTTTCTTCTAACACTAATGATGATTCAGCCCCATTCATCACAACTATTCCTCCTTCTGTGGAATCCATAAGTCTGACTCCCAGGCGTGCAAGCTTATGCACATTTTTTGCTAACTCTCTCTTTTCTTCCCTAACATGGGCGGTACTACCCATAGACAACCTTCTTAAGGCATCAACAATAATATTAGCCTTACCTGGGTGGTAAAGAATACTCATGTCATAATCCTTAAGTAATTCTAACCACCTCCTCTGTTTGAGGCTGAGCTCCTTCTAAGTAAATACATATTGAAGGCTCTTGTGATCAGTGAATACATCAACATGAACACCATACAAATACTGATGCCATATCTTCAAAGCAAAAACTACGGTAGCCAACTCCAAATCATGGGTTGGGTAATTCTTCTCATGAACTTTCAACTGTTTGGAGGCATAAGCTATAACTTTGCCATTCTGCATTAATACACAACCCAAACCAACTCTAGATGCATCACAATACACCACAAAACCTTGGGTGCTTTCTGGTAAGGTCAAAACTGGGCAGTAGTCAACTTCTTTTTCAATTCCTGAAAGCTTTTCTCACAAGCTTCAGACCATTGAAACTTTACTATTTTCTGAGTCAACTTGGTCAAAGGAGACGAAATAGACGAGAATCCTTCAATGAACCTTCTATAATAGCCATCCAAACCCAAGAAACTCCTAATATCAGTTGGAGATCTGGGCCTAGGCCAATTCTGCACAACCTTAATTTTTTGAGCTTCTACTTTAATTCCTTTTCCAGACATAATGTGGCCTAAGAATGCCACAGATTCAAGACAAAACTCACACTTAGAGAACTTGACATACAACTCCTTATCTTTCAAAGTCTGGAGAACTATTCTGAGATGGCTAGCATGATCTTCCTCATTCCTTGAATATATTAGTATGTCATCAATAAAGATGATAACAAACATATCTAAATAGGGTTTGAAGACTCTATTTATAAGATCTATGAACGCTGCTGGTGCATTAGTCAAACCAAATGACATGACTAGAAACTCATAATGACCCTAATGGGTCCTGAATGCTGTCTTGAGAATATCACACTCCCTTACCTTCAACTGATGGTAACCTGATCTTAGGTCTATTTTCGAGAAACAGGAAGCACCCTGAAACTAATCGAAAAGATCATCAATTCTTGAAAGAGGATACTTATTCTTGATGGTAACCTTGTTCAACTGGCGGTAATCTATACACATTCTAAGGGAACCATATTTCTTTCTCACAAACAAGACCGGAGTGCCCCAAGGTGAGACACTTGGTCGAATAAACCCTTTATCAAGGAGATTTTTCAACTGCTCTTTAAGCTCTTTCAACTCTACTGGTGCCATTCTATATGTCGGATTAGAGATAGGACAAGTATCTAGAATAATGTCTATGCCAAAGTCTATCTCTCTCTCCGGAGGAACTCCAGGTAGATCATCGGGAAAGACTTCTGGAAACTCTCTTACTATAGAAACTAACTGAATGGGATATATCTCAACACTAGAGTCATTAAATCGGACTAAATGATAGACACACCCTTTAGAAACTAACTTCCTCGCCTTAAGGTACGAAATAAAACGACCCTTAGGCACTGCTGAACTGCTTTTCCACTCTAAGACTGGCTCATTTGGAAATTGGAACTTGACAACTCGAGTTCTACAATCAACTGAGGCATCACAGGAATAAAGCTAGTTCATACCAAGAATGACATCCAAATCTTCCATGTCTAACTTAACTAAATTAGTCATGGTACTCTTGTAATTGACATAAATGGAACAATCACGATAGACTCTTTCTGCTAGAATAAACTCACCAACAGGTTTAGAAACACTGAAGGGCTCAAGAAGTTGCTCATGAAGAACATCAAAATTAAAGACTTGGATCATACCAGTGATAACATATGGTGAATCCTCTTGTTCTTGACGACTAGTGATAGAATAAAGACGGTTCATCTGTCCCTGAAGTAGCTCATTTAGATGTAGCTCTATCTGGTGGAGCAACTGAAGAAGACTGGGCTCTATTTCCCCCACTACCATCACTCTATCTGCTCTTAGGACACTCTCTCATAAAATGACCATTTTGGCCACACTTGAAGCAACTAGTGGAGTCATCACGACACATCCCTAAGTGGCTCCTACAACACTTAGAACATGCAGGAGTCTTAGTACCCCCTTGTGCCTTACTACCTTGCGAATGTGCAGGTCTAGCTCTGAAGTTTTGAGAATTGTACTCACATTTCTTCTTTGGTGCAGGTGCACTAACAGATGATGGAGTAGGTCTTTTCTGCTTATGTTGGAAACAAGACCGGTTCACATTATTCCTTTGTTGTCCAAACTCATTCCTTATGTCTTAGCCCTCTTATTCTTAAACTCTTCTCTATCCCTCAGCTTTTCCTCCTCAACTTATTGCGCATGGATCATTAGCCCTGCTATGTCCATGTCACCTATCAGCATAGTTGTCCTGCCTTCATTGCTTGACAGGCGATACCTCACAACAATGAATAAACTCTTCCTGCTCCTCATGTCAGCAACCATCTCTTTGCTTCTCTTAGCTCACGGGAAGAGAAATGCCTAAAAAAGGCACTCTAAAAAACAACCCAACTTCCAAATGGTTACGCGTAAGCACGATTTAGAAAGAAATTTTTTAGAGATAAACTCTAACGCACGAAGTGAATATGAAAAAAGTGAAGGAATTCCTAAATGTTACAACCTCCTAATTATAGATGTGGCTCACTTTACACCGATAACTAGGACTCTACATACACGGCTTCATAGACTCCCTAGGACTCTTGAACTCTGTGCTCTAATACCAAGTTTGTCACCCCCTGAGCCTACACCTTGGATGTGGCTAGCACTCGAGAACCATTGCTGGCCCCCAAGAGAACTCTTGGCCTGGCTTACTTACTCAGCGAAATACTCTAAGCATTATTACAATGATCAAATGCACTTACTCAATGGTTTAATGAAATAACTTAGAATGTTTAAAAGTCAACATTCAACTAGGCCAAAATGGCAACTCAAGTCTTAACATATGAATGATAATGTAAAGACAACTGAACTACTAACTATTTAGCTATGAAGCCTCTAATAACTGAGATGGATGTCTGGAAAAGACCCCTGGTCATCCTAACAACTGAAAACTACTGAAGCAAATGAAAAAAAAGAGCTCTCCGGAAAGCAAGGAAGCTCACCAACTGATTCTGAATGCTCAACTTGATCAACACTGCATTGGATGCTGATCCTGGTTACCTGCGTCTGCATCATAAGATGATACTGGCCAACTGGCATCAGTACATGGAATTTACGAGTATGCGAGTTGGAATGCTAAGACAAGATATAGGCTTGAAAAGAATCTGAAGAAACACTTACCTTGGCTCTTCTCAACTTTTGAACAACTTAACTCAAATATAAAGCAACAAAAATCATGCAATATATATAAAGCTTATAAAACAGTGTAAAACCACTTAGTTCGTTAAAGAAAATGCAATAACAAACTCAACTTTACTCATATAGAAATTAATATAGTTTCTGTAGGAGATTCTCTAACCGACAACCATCACTTAAGAGCTATAATAATGATACAACGCTTTACCTCACGCTGCCAAGGACCATCCTATACCTTGCCGGGGGTATAGAACCTAACTCACTTAGTGGATCCACTGGTCTATGCTAAAAAGCACTAAAGGAATCATCTAAAAAGTATGGCCCTTTTCTACCCATGACGGCTATATGGTTTATGGATACGTGAGTTATCTGAACTCAAGCTCGTCCCCATATCGGTGCTCAATACTACTCCCAAAATATACTTTAGCTCTTATGTTTGTAAAAACAAAACTCTTTCTTTGGTTTGAGATAATTACTCAAATACTTAGCTTAAAAGCTCTCTTGGAAATCTCAGTTTCCTTTCTTGCTCAAATGTGAAAACATTTACTCTTTAACTGAAAACTAGCTCAAAGGCTCTTTTAGAAATCAAAGTCTCCTCTCTACTGAAAAACTAGCTCAAAGGCTCGTTTTGAAATCTCAGTTTCCTTTCTTTGTTTGAATGTGAAAACATTTTACTCTTTGGGAATACATAGTCCCGATATACTCTTTTGAAGACATGAACTTCAAACTTTACTCGTTGCTTAACTTGAAACTTAAGTATTAATACAAAGTAAAAATGTTTGTGAAAGAATTTTGAAAACTTTATAAACTTCTCTTGACTTGCTTCTTAACTTCTAAACTTGACTCTTGACTCTCCTTGAATTTAATTATGGATTCAAGGATAGTGATTTGTTATAGAAAGCATCTCATGATGTTTTGGAATGATTTTGAATAGCTAAACCTGAGAAAAGTTACGAAATCACCATCTTAGAACAAGCCCAAGACGCAGAGATGTTTCTGAATAAATGCTCTCAAAATTTAAATTTTGAAACAGAGGAGTCCGCGTCCTCTCCACAATGCGGAGAAAATTTTTGTACACAGAGGGAGTAAGTCGGCGATGTGGACCTGCATGCCAAAATGACCTCGAGTTTTTCCTTTTTCGTTTTACAGCCCCAATTCACCTTATCTCGATTATTGTTCTCAAATTCATTTTAGATTCGAATACCCAGCATATGTACTCAAGAACCTAAATTAAAACAACTCTAAAACTCAATGTAAACATCTCAGAACTACACAATTCAGCCCAATTCAAGAACGACATTTAAATTCAAGAATACATGCCAAGAACATCAACTTTCAAACTCTTTTAGGATGAATTTTGCTGCAACTTAACATGTTTGGCGCGTGGGTGAACGAACCCAACGCTATGAGAGACTTACATACCTTGTAAGATAAATTACTTGGCGAAATCTACAATCAAATCGCACGATCTTGGCGAATCTTGAGGTTTTCCTCTCCTTTCTCCTTTCTCCTCTTTTCTCTTTTCTCCAAGCCCTAGCGTGAATTTCCAATTGACTAAACTGATCTCTGAGGAGGAAATATGGAGGTTGAGAGCTATGAAGAGGAAAAAAGGAGGAAGTTGAAGGGAAAAGCTCGTGTGTTGTTGGCTAAGTATAAAGAGATAAGGGAGGAAGTGGAGGCCAAATTGATCCTTATCGCACATAGGGATCATGTGTTGCAAACTAACCAATCTCATTCTTCTCTCCATCATTCTATTTCCCTTTTTTTGCAGGATTATGATGATATCTTCCCAAAGGAACTCCCAAGTGGATTACCCCCTCTTCGGGGAATTGAGCCCCAAATTGATTTCGTGTCGGACTCACAATTGCCAAAAAAAATTGGCTTATCAAAGTAATCTAGAAGATAATAAAGAGCTACAAAGAAAAGTTGAGGAACTCATCAACAAGGGATATGTGAGAAAAAGTATGAGTATGTGTGACAATTCATATCTATTGGTTCCAAAGAAAGATGGAACATGGCGCATGTGTGTTGATTTTCGGGCCATCAATAAGATCACGGTAAAGTATCATCACCCTATCCCTAGATTAGATGATATGCTTGATGAGCTCAATGGTTCATATGTGTTCTCAAATATTGATCTTAGGAGTGATTATCATAAAATCTGGATGAACCCCTATGATAAATGGAAAATTGCATTCAAGACCAAGTTCGGTCTTTATGAATGGTTGGTGATTCCTTTCAGTCTCAGTAATGCTCCTAGTACTTTTATGTGTCTCATGAATCATATGATGAAATCCTTCATAGGGAAGTTTGTGGTTGTCTATTTTGATGATATCTTGATTTATAGTAAAACCGTGCATGAGCATATAGATCACTTGAGAAGTGTTTTTGAGGTGCTTAGGAACAATTTTATGCTAATCTTGAAAAGTGTTCATTTTATGTGTAACATCTTGCAAGTTGGAATAACTAGGAAGAAACGTAGAATGGGAAATAGTCATTTTTGGAAATAATAAAAATGTGGAAATTTGTTAAAGTTAGGAAAAGTAGAGTTTTGGTTAACTTCAAACGGCCACCAACACAAGTGAATATTTGTTGGTTCTCCCCTCATGTTTGGTTGAATGATAATTATGCCAAGGTCTTCCGAGTTAAACATAACAAACTTGCATTGGGACCACATCACATAGGATCTCATCTTGGTACTTACCAATTTTGAACTTGATCAACACTTGTCTATGAACCCTCAATTCTCCACACTCACTCAACCATTGAATTTGTAGGGTGTAGCATGATTAGTGGTAGGAAGCTTCAAGAAATCCACTAAAGCGGTGCTAGTAACATTTTCACAACTTCCACTATCACTGATCAAGGTACATACATTATCTTTGATGAGTCACTTGGAATGAAAAAAATTCCCTCTTTATCTTGGATAATCCATGGCCTTGCTAATCACAACTCGCCTTACCACATATATTGGTACGGTAGACTCTCTTTCTTGAGGCCAAGCTTATTTAATTGGAGCCTTCCTCATCAAACCATTAAGAACTACGATATCTCTTCCCTCACATGTGTTATTCCCCGAGCCTATACCCTGGGCAGGACTGGCAGTTGAGAACCATTGCTGGCTCCAACCGAACCCTTAACCTGACTAGACTCTTAGCGGAAGACTTTAAGCATTAATAAATGAAATCAAATGCAAAATTTACTCAAGCTATCTAAAAGTAAAATTAGAATGTTTTAGAAATAAACATTCAACTAGCCAAAATGGCAACTCAAGTCTCAACATAAACGAAATGAACATGAAAAGACTCAGGAACTAGTGTCTATCTATCTATGAAACCTCTAAATACTATGAGGGATGTTGGGACAAGACCCCCGATCATCCTAACAACTGAAATAAATGAAATATAACAAAAGGGATCCTCCGGATCCTTTTGGTGCATCATAAAAGATGCAGGCCAACTAGCGTCAGTACATGAAATGTACGAGCATGCGATGGGAAATCTAAACAAGACATAAGCTTGAACTGGAACTGAAAGGAACACTTACCTCATCTCAACTCAAATCAGGGATACTAACTCAATTCAATATAAAGCAGTAGTAAAGCATGCAATATAAAGAAAAGCTTTTAAAACAGTAGATAACAACTTCATGTATTTAAAAATACGATAAACTCTGTGTGTATACAAAGATACAATATAAAATCTATTTGTATTTGAAAATACAAAGTAAACTCTGTGTATATAAGAATACAAAATATTTATGTAGGAGTTTCTCTAACCGACAATCATCACTATGAGCTATGTGATGATACAACGTCTAACACACGCTGCCAGAGCCGTCCTATTCTTTGTTGGGGTATAGAACCTACTACTAAGTGAATCCACTAGTCTATGCTAAAAGAATTAAGGAATCATCTAAAAAGTATGACCCATTCTACTCACGTTGACTACATGGTTTATGAGGACTTTGAGTTATCTGAACTCGTCCCCATATCGGTGCTCAATACTACTCCAAAATGTATACTAGCTCATATGTTTTTAAAAATATAACTTTTCTATGGTTTGATATTATTACTCAAAAATCTCTCTTAAGAGAGATGGTACTCAAAAGTAGCTCAAAAGCTCTTTTGGAAATCAGTGTTTCCATGAAAACATTTACTCTTGGAAATACTTAGTTCCCACATACCATTTTAAAGAAATAAACTTAGTTTTATTCTTTTTCAAACTCAATGCTCAAGTCATAAAACAAGTTTAAAACAATTGTAAAAGACTTCTTGAAAAGACTCGTAGAACTATCTAGACTTGACTCTTAACTCTACCTTAAATTTGAATTTTTGGATTCAAGGTTTGATTTATGTTTATGAATGATTTCTAGATGTTTAGAAGTATTTAGAGCTGTTAGAATTAATAGGGACTGAAGGTACACTTTAGGAGAACTTAGACGGGTAAAACGATGGAAAAAAAGTGGGGGCAGGCAACCCTGGCGAACTGTTGGCGCGGGGTGCCAGCCTCTAACCTTCAGAGACCCATTTCTGGTGCACTGCTGGTGCGCCACACCAGACCTGCTAGTGCATCTTTGGCGCGCCGCGCCACCCTTTCCTGATATCATCCCGACGAATTTTCTTTCTCGTTTTCTAATCCCAATTCGCCTAGAATCGAATGGTTTCTTTCCCAATCACTTAGATTCGAATACCCAACCAAAGTACACAAGAATCTACTCGAAACTATCCTCAATATACTCAAAATTGTCATAGGAAATCATCAACCCATCCTAATTCAAGAACGGAATACAGTACTTTCAAGAAAGTAATCAAGAACTCTAAATCTTCAACTTTAAGAATAAAATCTCACTGAAAATAACATGATTGGCACGTGGGTGAACGAACCCAACGCTATGTGAACTCACATACCTCTTTAGGGATCAACCCTTGGCAAAATGACGTTCCATTCCGTAAGAAAACTCCAAGAACACCTTGATTTTCTCCTTTTCTCCTCTTCTTGAACTATTCTCAAAACCCTAGGCGTATATTGGTTGTGTAAAATGAACCAAATCAGTTTAGACCCCAAATTAATTACTAAAAATGAATTAAATCTGATAGGGTAAGGAAAAGCCCAAAATATCCCTCTTAAATTCGGGTAACCTTCCTTAAATGGACAGCCCGACTTTAAATAGTTATATCTCCCTCATACAGGCTCAAAAACTAGCAAACTCGGTGGCTTTGGAAAGAGGATTCCAATACCTTTCATTTGATATGTTATGGGCCACCTAACTAATCTTGTACTGAAAGTTATGGTCATTTGAAGTTGACCCAAAACTCATATCTTAAGCTTGACTTGCAAAATTTCAGTTTTGCTATTTCCAATTTAGTTCTTTCTATTTTTAGCTCTTTCAAATGTCGAGGTATTACAACATGGGTCTTGTTCATCATCTTCATTACCTTCAAGTTCATCATCATCTTGGGTTTCCTTTTCACAACCCTCTTCTTGTTCTACCCCTTCAACAAGATACAATTCCCCTCCTTGAGCTAGAACATTCAACTGATTGGGATATTCACGCATCATATGACCCCATCCTCTACACTTGTGACATTGAATGCCTTTATGATACTTGGTTGGGTCTCTATTACCTCCCTCTCTTGGTGGTTACTTTAGAGTGTTTCCTTCAAAGGGTTTTTCTCATAAGGCTTCTTGAAATCCTTATTTTTGTTCCAACCTGAAGATGTTTGAGCTCCCTCCTTGTTCTTAATCCATGAATTTAAAGATGAAATACCCTTATACTTGGGTACTTTCTCCTTTTTGAGTTCCCGCTCTACCTCATTAGCCGCTTCAAAGATGTCATTCAAGCTAGCAAACTTGTGAATAGTCATCTTGGAAGAGATCTCTTTGTTCAATCCTACCTTGAAGCGACTAACGACATGCTCTTAATTCTCGGTGTATTCTAGCTTCAAGATCAAATTTTGGAACTCATCATAGTAGGCCGCAACACTTTTGTTTCCTTGCCTCAAGTTGTACAATTTAGCAAGTAACTCTTGTTGATACTTTTCCAGCACATACTTGACTTTAATAAGGGATTTCAATCCAGTCCATGGTGGAGGGTGTCCATCTTCAAGTACTAGATGATACATTTTCATGTATTCCCACCACGTAATAGCAAACCCTTCAAATTAAGCAATTGCAAAGCAAATCTTCTTGACCTCAGTCAAATGATTGAATTGGAAGATCCTTTCACAAAGTGATTCCCATTCTAGATAAGCATCAGGATTGCATTCCCCTTTGAAAGGCAGGAGATTAGTCTTGATAGATATGATTCCAACATCTCGGCCTCCATTCCCACTGTGGTCGTTGTTATAGTAACCCTTTTGGACTTCCCCTAAATAGTGGTTACCATGTTCTTCTCCAAAACTTGACCATATTCTTAATTGGCATAAGCTTCCCTTAGCTCCACTTTGAGGTTGATTCCAATATTGTCTTCTCCCATGTAATACTGGGAATAACCTACCTCCTCGCCCTTTCTGCCCCATTTGGCCTCTTGGTCTATTCTTTTGGGAATTCATTCCATGGCGCTTCTTCACCTTTACGTTCATATCTTCTTAATACTCATCATCCCTCACCTCTACTACTTGGATTGGTTGGTCATAATTTTGAGGGGCTTGTTAGGGTGGATTTTGGTTTTGTGGTGCTTGGTAAGGTTCATTTCTTTTTGTGGAGCTTCTTGATTGAGTTGGGATTGGAGTGGTCAATCGATATTTCAGACATTGCAATCGAAATGGATTGGTGTTGGATTGAATACTTCATGCAAGGCTCTAGGTGTGATAGTAGGAGAAGTAGTGTGGACATGTCCACTTGTGGAAGCATAAAAAGTGGCTTATGGGGTGGATTTAGTTGAGTTATGCCGACCCTCCACATTAATCATTCTATCATCCATAATCGACACACTACCTTGCATAATGGTCATCTGCCCTTCTATATTCTCCATCCTCCGATTCATATTGGTAATCGCCTCCATTATAGATTCCAAAGTAACCCCTCCCGTAGGTGGTTGTGTTTCACTTTTGGTGTCCATGGTAGCTAGCAATAAGAAAACTCACCAAAAACAAGAAACAACGTTAGCGTTAGTAAAATGAACTCACAATCATTCATGTTTACACACCTTGATTGCCTCTCAAATTGGCTTGGCTAAGGTTGAAGATTGTTTATACTCGGTTATTCATAAAGTATCAATTTCTACTCTTGGCTGGAATGGATTCTTATTTCAAGAAAAATGAACAACGCGATTAAAGAAAAACAAACTTGAATAAAAAAGTTAACTATGAAGTAAAACTAATAAAAGCACGAAAAGAAGTGGCACTAGCAAAGAAGAGAATTCAAGAACAAATAGTCAACAAGTAGATCAATCACAAGTTGAAAATTAGTTTAAGAATCGTGAGAACAATTGAGATTAGAGAAAGGAAAATAAGGAATTAGAACCTGAGATTAGTGGCATAAAATGAGGTTCGGATCGCCAAATTCCATGTTGTCTTCGCCAAAATTGAAGTTAATCTCGCCAAAATTGACAAAAAGTATGGGCAATTTGGCGAGCTGGGTGTCACTTTGGCAAGTCGCCGAGTGGACTTTGGGGAGCAAAGTCGGGCTCACCGAAAGTATCAGTGTGTACACCTGAAGACCTCTGAATTTTGTGCTTTTGTGATCCCCCTGTACTTCTTCCTTTATTCCTTACTCCTTTTGGTAAATTCCCTTGTGCACTAACACTTATCCATTTTCTTTTTCCTTTTCTTTTGGATTAAATACCTTTTTCTTTTGTAGATTCCTTCTTCTTGAATATTTGAATATCCCTCAAGAACACTATGAACATGATAAATACCCAAAATAAAACCCTTAATAATTTTGGCTCGGAATTTCATGAAATTTGAGATAGAGGTTCCCCTTGATGTAGGAAACAATCCCTAATACTTTTTAACTTTCAATTCCTTGCCAAATTCTTCATATTTCAAAATTCATTTGCATCTTCTTCGAGTTTCTTCACTCAACAATGGTGGAATCTTCAGTATTACCCTACCACATCTAAGATGTAGACTCAAGTAAGGCTAGAGAATACTAATCTATCTTTAAAAACTTTAAACAAGACTCAAATAAACAAAAATATTTTTGGGTTTTCTTGAGAAACAAATTTGACTCTGTTTTTTGTAGTAGCAAACCCAAGACTAGACTCGGAGGAATGAATCTAAAAATGGCTCTGATACCAAATGATGTAATTCTCACTATGAATTACAATTGAAAATGTAGTAATTAAAGAGAAGAAAGAAAGATAGATATATAGATAGACACAAAAAGAGGAAATAGAAAGCAACCCAAATGCATATTAAACTGTAAGACCTCAATCTGTTAATCCTACAAGAAGCACCTACCTCTTACGATGACCTCGAGGGAATTGAATTCACATCACAACCAACATTTCTATACAATAATCAACCAAAGCTTGTACTAAGCTAACAACACTCATTCAAGAGTTTTATAATATCAATATTCAAAATAGTCCCCCTAAAATGAGAATCCAAACTAGCTATTTATAGTTTTAGGTAATTATTACAAAAGAGGCCCGAAAGAGGCCTAAAATAGGAAATGTGCTGGGTCACCCTCGCCGAATGGATTCAGTGATTCTCCGATGAAGTTGGAGAGCTAACTTTTATCCTGGGACTTCTGGAACTTTAGGTGAGCTTGGAGCCCTCCCCTAAGCCATTAGGTGAGTCGCTGAATAGATCCAACTTGCCTAATGTGGAAGCTTCATCCACCGTCTTCCCTTCAACTCCCCAAGCAATCTTTAAGGATGTAGCACTTTATTTGCCATCAACACAAGCTCAAAAACCTATAACTTCATGAACAAATCTTGCATTCTTTGAAGGTCCCGAGCTTGACTTTGAGTGAACGGCCTTGGTGCAATCCGAATTGCATTAGTTGTAGTAGTAGTCAACTTCTACTCTGGTAAATTATGTATTTGTATTGTAGTAGAACTCTAAGTGTACCAAGCCTACGACTCTACAATTCACTCCTATGTAACAAATATGTACTCGACAATTTAACATATCAATACAATCATTGATTTCTCTTATTCTTCACGTAAAATTTCTATATGGAATAAGAGTAGATAAGCTCTTTCACTCTCTAAGTATTGAATCTAAAACAAAAATAACCACACATTCAACTGCAATGCCCCCTCGACCAGCACTCTGACCACCTTTTTACTTCACCATCTCCGTAATACCCCAAATTTTTTTGAACTAAGACTCGAACCATCCTTCATTGTGAGTAGGATTTTACCGAGTAATTTAAAATTTCTTGAGTGTTAAGGTCACTATATGTAACATATTGAGTTCCAAGAAGAACTAAAGAGAGTTCATTCAAGTTATTCGTAAGTTCTTTAAGTTTTGGGTCAACTTCGAACGACCATAACTTTCAGTACATGATGATTTAAGTGGCTCATAAGATATCAAATGAAAGGTCTTTGAATTATCTTTCCAACGCCACCAAATTTTCTAAGTTTCAAGGTCGTATGAGTGAGATATGCCCTTTTGAAGTCAAGTTGTCTAATTAAGGAAAGTTACCTAAAAATAGTGAGGGGTATTTTGGTCTTTTCTTTACCCAATCAAATTTAATTCATTTTTAGTAAGATTTAGGGGTATAAATTAATTAGGTTCAGTTTTATAATCCTAATACACGCCTAGGGTTTTAGAAGAGAGTTCAAGAAGAGAAAAGAGGAGAAAAGAGGGAAGCTTCAAGACGATCAGGATTCTTGCGATCTTCGAGGGGTTTTTGCCAAGGATTTTATCCTAAGTGGTATGTAAGTTTCCATAGTGTTGGGTTCATTCACCCACACGCCAATCATGTTATTTTTAGCACAATTTCGTTCTTGAAGTCGTTGAAAATGAGTTCTTGATAAGCGTTCTTGAAGTTTCATTCTAAATCTTATTTTGTTGGGAGTTTTGATGAATTCTTGAGATTAGTGAGTGTTTTGAGGGCTGTATTGAGTAGATTAGTGTGTATTTATGTTGAGTAATCAAATACAAGTGAGTGGGGAAGAAACCATTCAATTCTAGGTGAATTAGGGTCGAAAAACGAGTATGAAAAAGTCGGACAGAAACAAAGTACAAGGTCCGCGTTGCAGACCTGTTCCTTCAGAGTGAAAATTGCCTCTCCACGTCACGGAGAGAACGCGGACTCCACTATTTCAAAAATTATTTTGACCAAACATTATGATTCATCTCCGCGTCGCGGACTTGCTCCTAAGACATTGTTTTTCAATCGTTTCTCATGATTTATTTATCTAAAACTTATTTAAACCATCACGATAATTTTTCTATCATAAATCATAACCTTGAATTCATAATTCAAATTCAAGGTAGAGTTAAGAGTCAAGTCTTGAGAGTTCTTTTGAGTCTTTTGAGAAAGACCCTTTGAGTCTTTTGAGGAGTCTTCTACTACTTCTAATAACTTGTTTCAAGACTCGAGCAAATGAGTATGAGGAGAATGTATTCACGAGTCTAGTTTTTCATCACGAGATCCTTCATATAATGAACCATAACTCTTGAATTCATAATTCAAATTCAAGAGAAAGTTAAGAGTAGAGTTCAAGAAAGTCTTTGAGTTCAATTGTGAATCCTTTGGGATCAACTATTCTAACTTTTAAGGAAGTAAGTATGAGAATGAGAAGATTCGTATACATGAGTTCTATATTGTTATGTAGACCCTCAAGTTGAGTCGTTCATGCCCATAAATTCCGCATGATCTCCATAAGTTGAGTATCTTTGAGAGTAGTAGTATCTTCAAGTTCAAATTCTTGAGTAATGAGTTCCTAAACCTTTTGAAATTATATTCCTAATCATGGAACTATTATATGTTACCCATGAAGTCCTTAAGTTGAGTAGTTCATGTCCATAATTCCACATGAACCCTCTGAGTTGAGCATTCTTGAAATGAGTAGTATCATTGAAGTTCTTGAGTTTTGAGTATTGATTTCTATCTATGGTTGTTGAAAATCTTGAATTGAGTCATTCAAGTCCATAATTAGGCATGAACTCTATTTTAAGAAGTCTTTTTACAAATTGCTTTAAAACTTGTTTTAAAGACTTGAGCATTGAGTTTGAGAAAGAGTAGAGCCGAGTTTATGTTATTTTTCAAAAGATCATATGAGAACTAAGTATTCCCAAAGAGTAAATGTTTTCACATTTAAACAAGAGAGAAAACTGTAGCATCTCGCAAATTGAAATAACTAGGAAGAAATTAAAGAATTGGAAATAACCATTTTTGGAAATAATTGAAATCTGGAAATTTTGTTAAGTTAGAATAAGTTGAGTTTTGTCAACTTCAAATGGCCATAACTCCTTGCTCAGGATGAGTTAGGTGTACTTCCAGATATGGTCAAAAATATCTTGGAATGGTCTTTCCAACGCCACTGAGTTTGCACGATTCCGAGTTTGTATGAGTGAAATATGTCCTTTGGAAGTTGGACTGTTTGATTAAGGAAAGTCCAATCCGGATTTTAGAATGGTAGTTTGGTCTTTTCCTCACCTAATTATTTTATTCCGTTTTTGGGTAATTAATTGAAGTCTAAACTGATCCTAGTCAGTGTACGCTTTTGGAAAAGATTTAGGGTTTTAGAGAATAGAAAAGAGAAGAGGAGAAAGGAGAAGAGAAATCAAGAATCGTCAAGAACGTTCGAGTTAAGCTTATGGATTTTGTCAAGAACGTTCGAGTTAAGCTTGTGTATTTCGTCAAGGGGTGATCCCTACGAGGTATATGAGATCACATAGCGTTGAGTTAGTTCACCCACGCGCCAAACTTGATTCAATTTCAGCAAAGTATATTGAATTGAAAGTAAATCCCTTGAATTCTTGATGAAGTTCGTTTGAATCCTTGTGGGTTGTGTTGTTGGAGTTTTCTTGAGAATGATTCACGTTTTTAGTTGCGTTTTCGAGTAGAATCTGATGTTATTTGAGGGTATCTGATTCTAAGTGTTTGGGGAAAGAACCAATGGAGTTTAGAAGGTTTAGAGCTGGAAAACGAAGAAGAAAATTTCGACGGGAAAATCTGGGCAGTGCCTCCTCGTTGTGGACCCGCTCCTCAGATTTGGGAAAAATCGTTTCGCATCGTGGAGAGGTCACAGATCGTTCTGCCTCAAAAGTTATTTTTGAACAAAAAAATTAAGCACTTCTCCGCGTCGCGGACCCATCCTCAGACAGTGACTTTTTTATCTTTTCTCATGTTTAGCTATCTAAAATCATTTCTAAACATCATGAGATATTTCCTATCACAAATCACAATCCTTGAATGCATAATTCAATTCAAGGAAAGCTAAGAGTCAAGTTTAGAAGTTAAGAAGCAAGTCAAGAGAAGTTCATTTAAAGTTTTTAAAGGTCTTTCACAAACGTTTTAACTTTGTTTTAAGACTTAAGTTTCAAGTTGAGTAAATAGTAAAGATTTGAAGTTCATTCTTCTAAGAAGTATATGGGGACTATGTATTCCCAAAGAGTTTAAAATGTTTTCACATTTGAGCAAGAAAGGGAACATCGATTCCAAGAGAGCTTTTAAGCTAAGTTTTGAGTAATTATCTCAAATCAAAGAAAGAGGTTTGTTTTAAAAACTTATGAGCTAAGTATATTTTTAGAGTAGTATTGATCACCGATATGGGGATGTGAGTTCATATTAACTCAAGTCTCCATAAACCATGTAGCCATCATGGGTAGTAAAGGATCATACTTTTTAGATGACTCCTTAAGATGCTTTTAGCATAAGCTAGTGGATCCACTAAGTTAAGTAGTTCTATATGATGGCAAAGTATAGGAAATTTATGAAAGCGTGGGCAAGACGTTGTATCACCACTTAGGCTCATAGTGGTGGTTGTTGGTTTGAGAATCTCCACAGAAACTATATTACTTTCTTATACGAGTAAAGTTGAGTTTGTTATTGCATTTCCTTAACGAACTAAGTTGCTTTCTACTATTTTTAAAAGCTTTCTATATATTGCATGTGTTTTATTGCTTTATATTGAGTTAGGTTATTTAGGAGTTGAGAAGAGCCAAGGTAAGTGTTTCTTTCAAATTCCTTTCAAGCTTAAGTTGTGTGTAGCACTCCAACTCGCATACTCGTACATTCAATGTACTGATGTCAGTTGGCTTGCATCGTCTAATGATGCAGATGCAGGTAACCATGATCAACATCCAGCGCATCGTTGATCAGGTTGAGCACAAAGAGTCAGTTGGTGAGCCTCTTTGCTTTCTAGAGAGTTCCTTTTTCATTTGCTTCAATAGTTTTCAGTTGTTAGGATGATCGGGGGTCTTGTCCCGACATCCATCTCAGTTATTAGAGGCTTCATAGATATACAGTTAGCAGTCAGTTGTCTTTACATTGTTATTTATTATGTATTAAGACTTGAGTTGCCATTTTGGCTAAGTTGAATGTTATATCTTTAAAAACGTTCTAAGTTATATTCTAAACAGTTGAGTAAGTGCATATTAATCCTTGTATTAATGCTTTAAGTCTTCTGCTGAGTAAGTAAGTCAGGCCAAGGGTTCTCTTGGGGCTAGCAATGGTCTTCGAGTGCCGGCCACATCTAGGGTGTAGGCTCGGGGCGTTACAGAAACATCGATTTCCAAAAGAGCTTTTGAGCTAGTTTTTGACTAATAAACTCAACCCACAAAAAGAGTTATGTTTTTTTAAACATATGAGCTAGTTACATATTGGGAGTAGTATTGAACACCGATATGGGGACGAGTTTGAGTTCAGATAATTCAATGTTTCCATAAACCGTGTAGCCAACATGGGTAGAAAATGGTCATACTTTTTAGATGATTGCTTAATACTTTTAGCATAGACTAGTGGATCCACTTAGTGATTAGGTTCTATACCCCGTCAAAGTATAGGACAACCCTGGCAGCGTGAGGCAAGACGTTGTATCATTACATAGCTCATAGTGATGGTTGTTGATTAGAGAAAATCCCACAGAGATATTTTGTACTCTTATATACACAGAGTTTACTTTGTACTTTCATATACAAGCATATTGTATCTTGTATCCTTGCATACAAACTGGGTTACTATTGCATTTTTCAATACATTGAGTTGTTTTCGACTGTTTTAAAAGCTCTCCATAAATTGCATCTGTATTGTTGCTTTATATTGAGTTGAGTACCTAGAGTCGAGTATCTTATTATTGAGTCGAGCCTTATTTCACTGAGTTGAATATCTTATCATTGAGTTGAGCCCTATTTTCTCTGAGTTAAGTTGATTTGAGTGAGTTGAGAATAGGTAAGTATGTTTCTATTCCACCAGTTCAAGCTTATGTTTATGCTTTAGAATTCTCCTTACATGCTCGTACATTCCATGTACTGAGCCATTTGGCCTGCATCATTTCATAATGCAGATATGTATTCAGGATCATCAACAGGCGCTTCATTGATACCACATGAAGTTTGAGTTAGCTGTCGTGAGCCTCCTTGCTTCCGGAGGATGTCATTACTTTTTCAATTTTGTTAGGATATCGTGGGTATTGTCCCGAATATGATCCCTCTTTGTCATTTAGAGGCTTCATAGATAGACAATAGAGTTTTAGCAGTCTATTCATTTATTTTGTTGAATGTTTTAAATACTTAAGTTGCCTATTTTATGGCGAGTTGAATATATTATTTTTATTCATTTTTTAAGTTTTTTATGCTTGACTTAGTCTTTCGCTTGTAGTCAGCCAGGATGAGGGTTCGCTTGGGGACCAATAATGGTTCTCGAGTGCCAACCAAATCCAGGATGTAGGCTCGGGTCGTGACAATCTCATTGCCTCTTGTTTCAATAAACTTAAGACAATAAAAAATCTAATATGGAGGACATAAATGATGCATTTTTTGAGGTGATAAAACTAACTTACCTCATCACATAGAATGAACCAACTCAAATTAGTTGTTCCACTGTATGTTTATTGTTGAGTTAAGAAAATCACAATATTCATTTTAGTGTTTATTACAAGCAGCCAAACTTCTAACCATTGTAACATCTGTAGACTTAGGTGTAGTAATCACAAATGATGTGACATTCAACAATAATGTTACAATCTTTGCAAAATGAGTACTATGTCCGGAGAATTCTCAAATATGTTGTCCTTCTCATTCAGTCCTTGCCTCTTTCTAGATCTACAAAAAAGACTAGAGCATGAGAGGAAAGTTTTCCAACATTATTAAATGGTTGTCATTTTCCGTAGAATAAAACTTCTACTAGTATGTCCACATCCAATATAATATTTTCATTAGCATTAGCTCAATCAGAAGATATTTCTAACTATTAAATACACTAGCCATGATGAGAAAACTACATTAATTCATAGTGACATTGTAATTCAAGCTTCAAGTTGCTAAGATATTTCAAGAATGACTAGATTGGGACCCTTAAGCACATGACACCTAAAAGTATTTTTCCAATCACCTCTTCTATATTTCTCTTATGCTAAAGAAGGAACATATAACCAAAGTTTAAAATTTCAGGATAGTAAATTCTACTTAAACCTATTAATCCAGCATAAAAAATAAGTGTTATATTTCTTATATATTCAAACACAAAGTAGAAATGATAGACTTCTTTAGAGGGAAGTTCATACCCATCTACTTCAAACAACTAAATTAAGTTTATAACATCTAGTAACGACCATCATGGTCTCTTTGTGATTTATGTATATTTTCTCTATTTTACGCCTTTTCTTGGCTCCATTAAAGTATTTTTGGTCTTTGAGAATGGGTGGCATAGTTTCCGAGGATTTTGGAAAGGATTTGAATGAGTTTTTACTTTAAGAAGGTTGGAGAGTTGAAATGGTTGACCGAAGTCAACATTCAGAGAAGATGAGTTCAAAATAGAATTCTAACAGTTTCGTTAGGTCCAAAATGTACTTTTTGAGTTGGTATGACCATTTATCTGGGTTCTGAGACATTCGAGTGAATTTCGGATCTTTGGTTGGAAAGTTGAAAATTATAAAGTTAAGAGTGGACATTGGTGTAACACACTAGATTCAAGAAACCCTAGGAAGGGATCAAGCGGGCAAGACACAAGCCCAATAGTGGACCATGGAACCCTCCACAGAGCCTTAGACGAGACGTGAAGGGGACCACAGACCGTTAATGGGATCGTGAAAGGTTTCCAAAACCTGCATATGTAGGCTCCAACTTTACGGACGCCCAGACAGACTGTGGTGATGATGATGAGTCGTCAAGTGGTTCAATCAAAAGGGGTTCTTCCCTAGTCACTAGTCAAGGACCACGGGCCGTGAAGCCCCACACGGACCCTGAAGTCGTCCGTGAAAAGAGCATATCATACTTAGAGCTTAGGGTCAACTTCAAACGATCATATCATTTAGCACAAAATGAAAGGTGGTCCATGACCTATCAAATTAAAGGTCTCTGAGTCCTCTTTCCAATGCAACATAGTTTACCTAATTCTAAACTCGGAGTGAAAGGTTATTTTTGAAATAGTGAAGCCCTGTTGAGCAGGGTTTCTTCACGACCCGTTAGACGGGCCGTGGTACTCTAAACGATCCGTTTTGGCCTTCCAGTGAGCAAAATTTGGCAATTTTAAGTCAGGGGTTATTGGATCTTTTTTCAATTATTTTAACTCAATACTACGTTGTTTTGCCTTCTACCCAAAGCCCAATATAATGATTTTAAACCCTCAAAATTATCGAAACTCAATTCATTCTCTTAAATTTCCAAAAGTTAATCAAGCTCCTCCTCTCAAATATTTGTCTCTCTAAAGGAAGAAAAAGAAGTCAAATTAGAGTTTCAAAATCAAGCCTCCAATTCACCAAATTGCTTAAGGGATTTGAACTCCAATGTATGATAGTCTTCATCTATGGAGCTCTTTCCTCCATAGAGTTCCTAAATTCTCCAATTTTGAAGTTAGAAATCTCCAATTAAAGTTAGGGTTTTCTTCCATGTCATGGGTTCCCTTCAATGTTGATCCAATTAATTGTTTGATGACTTTTGTGCATAAATGGAAGTAATTGCATGTTTAAAAGATGAATCCCCATGAATCCATGCATAACTCATGTTTTCTAAGCTATGATGATATAATGTGGGTCTTAAACCATGACAAATGAATTTATGAAGATATGCATGTCCTTTTGATGAGATTGATCTAAATGAAGTTGAGGATGCATTGACTTCGAAACCATGATGGAGCTTATGAACTATTGAAAAGAGTGCAAGTTTATGAAAGTGTGTGTGTGACTCAAGTAAGATTATAGGTGAAGATATCTATGAAGCTTGGCCATATGACAAGAATGACATCTGGACTTGCCCTCAATGCTTTTCGAGCTATTTTCCTAAATTAGGTCTTGATTAGTATGGTATCCGGATATGCCATCAATTATTATAGATCACGATTTCAAAACTATTTCTATCAGTAGTAGGGCATTTCTAGCATGAAGTGAATGACTATGGGCCTTAAAGCTATTATAAAAATATCATGGATAGTGAAAGGTTTTCTCAGGCATAGTCTAAGGAGATATCCTATAATTAGACAAGTGGGGACTACCCATGTCTCTTAATGATAAGACAAGTCAAGATTAATAACTATTCCATGAGATTTATGCTTAGCACCAAGTGGATATTGAGATGGAAGCTCTCCCTGTAACACCCAGAAATTTCTATGACTTAAGTTAGAGCCTCACCTTATGAATAATGACTTAAAAATAGTTAAAATTATGTTTCTAAACCTAAATTAATGCAATTGACTTGTTTTGGAAAAGTTAAAGTCTAAACGTCAAGAAACGACCAAGACGTCCGAAAACTAGAGAAGAATGTGTCCTAGCGTGTCCTTAGGTTTTGGGAAGGTTTGGGAGTGTTGTATGATGGTTTAATCTTGTAAAAAGGTTTAAATTAGGTAAATATATGTTTATAGGGTCAAAACGTTTGAATACGACGCCCCGGGGCCACCGGTGGCCCCGAGGAGGACCCTAACCTTGGCTAAGCAAGCTGCCAAGGCAGCTTGCAGATTGCACTTGGAGGGAATAGCTGCGTGTCACGCACTTGCTCCCCCAAGGAGCAAAAAGTCAGTTCGCGACGCATTCGTGTCGCGGACGCTACTGTCTCAAAATTTAATTCCAAATATCTTCAGGGAATAGCCCCGCGTCGCGGACTTGTTCCGCGATGAAAATTCAGAAATTCAGAAATCAACTTTTATTTCATTAAAGAGTCCAACTAAGTGAGGTGTATTTAGGGTACTTTAGGGGACATGCATATAATAATTTTTAAGTCAATTTACCTCACTTTTATCACTCAAACACAAAACCCCAAAGATCTAAACCTAAAGTTCCTCTTTCTCTCTACTCTCTCTCTTCCCAAGAACTCCATTGAAGAAGATTGGAGCTTCAAGAAGAAGAATAACTATCCAAGGTTTCAACTCGGATTTTCGTGGTTAATTCATCAATAAGGTATGGTTGCTTATCTTCTTTCTAAAGTAAAATTGATGTTATAAACTGACTTTGATTGATGTTATATGAACAATTATAGATGAATTTATGTTGTATTGGTGGTTTCTTGAAGAATTCCCCATGAGACCCATGTTTCTCATTCTTTTCCAAATTCTAACCTTAGTTTGTGGTGGATATAAATTGAAGGTTATGAATTGAATGTGATATTATGTAATTCATGTTTGTATGATGATTCTACCCTAGGTTATGTATAATTTCCATGAAATTAGGGTTGAGTCTTTGAATAAAGCCTTGAGGGCTATGAAAGGCATATGTCAATTGCTTACATTGATGTTGATTATGTCATTACTTCATGAATTACCTTGTATTATGTATTGGTTATGAATTGCTTGGTAATTGAAGTATGAATGTCCCATGAAGGGCAAGAAGGTATGAAGGTTGGTTCTTCTTTGAACTCAAGTATGAAAGGT